>PVKE010017273.1:0-30952 GCA_004027555.1 Craseonycteris thonglongyai
ATACCTGTTTATGTGTCTTGGTCTTATGTCCTATCTAGATTGTTCTAGGAACTTGGAAGGAGCTCAGCCTATATAGGGATAGCATTGCGTGGACTTTTTGGAGGTCTAGGGAGCAGGAAAGAGGGAGAAACGCTAAGCTTCAATATGCTAGATTGTGAGCTCCTTAAAATTAGAAACTTTGGTCCTGTTGTTTATTACTTCTGTAAATCCAGCTCCTAGAAGGTAGCCACTTAATAGGTATTTGCTTCAATAGTGAATGAGAGAGCTCAATGTTTGATATTCCCCATTTCAAAGAATTAGTAGAAATGGATTCTGGGAATCTGTGGAGATTTCTGTTGATCTTATGAAAGAATTTCCATGATCAAAGCAGGCATCAAATTCTTGTTTAGGTAATGATAGTCCTGGTTATTATGGCACTTTACTGTTATTATTACTAACAAAAAAGGACAATCATCGCTACTGCCCTTTGCATCATGGGGGACTTTTGACAATCTCGACAAGATTTTTGAAGGAGGGACTTCAAACAGGGCTTGCTTTTGAAGGAATGATATGCTCCTGGACCTACCTCACAGAAGTATTGTGAGAACTTACAAACATCTGGTCTTTAAATGCTCATAACGATGCCTGTTAAATTCCTCCAGTCTGTTACAAAAGGTGCTTGTTTGAATGTTTAGTGGATGCAATACTGTCAATGAGAAGGCAGACACTGAGGAAAAGGCTTTTGCACTCTTCATTTTGAATGCTTGTGTTTCTTTCTCTGACTATGAAAGCAAGGGATGCACATACTAAAAGGAAAAACATTTAAAAGCAGAAAAGCTTGAGGAAGATAAACGTAAACTTCACATCAATTACATACTCTCTGCAAGTATTTTTCTGAGTTTTCCATTAAATAAAACAAAAACGTTTAACAATATTTTATTCCACATTTTTACCTATCTTGCTGGTGGTGAATAGTCTTCTATAATGTATTAGTGAAAATATATCAGTCATCCATGTGGATATTTTGCATTTTTTGAATTCTCCATTGTTGAGAACTTGGGTCATTTTTATTTCTATGCCATTCGAAATTTTTTTGCAATAATCATCATTTTGCACAAAACTCTTGCCTATATATCTCATTCTTTTTAAATTTTAATGGACTAATAAAAGTGATATTGTTGAAGCAAAGGATAAGATTCCAGTAAGGCTTTTGATAAATTTTGAAAACTATTTTGTAGTAAGCTTACCTAAATTCACATTTCCATTAGCAGTGTATAAAACTGCTCATAAAATTCAGTTTCTCTATATTGAAATACATTAAAAAAAATCTATTTCAATGTGGTGAGTGAAAAAAAAATCAATACTACTTTCATTTGCATCTCTGATCACTTGTGAAGCTGATCTTTTCAGCACATTTTCTGGCGTCTGTAAATTACTCATATTGAGTGGCCACTTCTGTATTGAGGCATTAAAAAAAATTGTTTCTTAACTCTTTATGAGGTGAAAATATATGTTGCAATAACGTCTTAGTTTGCCATTTACTTCATAAATTTATTTTTGTTTGTAGCCCATGAATTGTGTGTTGCACACATAATACAGGGATCTTTGTGTGATGTTACCAAGTGATTTATTTTAAGTTTTATCTTCAAAAGAAAATTGGTTTTCATCATGACAAGATATTGGAAAACAAAAATAAAGCAAAAGTTGACTTTGACCTTTACCTCATCACACGACCATCCCCTAAAATCTCTTTTCATCAGCCTTAGTGTGTCATTGAGCTTTGTCATTGCAGTGGGATCTGCATATTTATTTACATATACATAAAGTACATATTTTAATTTATTTTTAACTAAAATGGAATCATATATTTATTTTATATTCCACATTTTAACTGAACCACATATATTAGATATCTATTGGCTGATTTATATTTTGAAACTCTATATACACATGCACAGATAAATGTACTGAGTAGAGTGTTTTTGAAGGGCATTTTTAGTTTCTATAGTTGCTCTTTAAAAAAAAACAAAACTATATATATATATATATATATATAAATGAATTTTCTAGAAACTTTATCATTCTTTTATATATTTAACTTTTCTCAGAATATGGTACCATATCCTGAATAATTAATTGATTTCCCATTGGTGTTGCTTTCCTTATCATAATTTAATGCTAATAAATTCTGTAGTACAGTTTAAGGCCAACTACGCTATTCAGTTAGCTTGTGTTCTGATCATTACACCAATTTAACTACCTTCTAGTTGTAACTTTATACCTACATAACCATCAAAACCTGGTAATTTTTTTTTTATTTTTTTTTTTTACCACATATCATGACTTTCTGTTTCAACATTGTGTTTTCTGCCAGTCAAACTTTCAGTTAACCACTTTAAGTCTCTCCTGTCTTTGCCAGAAGGAACAAAACAATCTAATTTAAATCTTGATCAGGATTATCTTGACACTATATATTGATTTATGGAAACAGAATACCCTTAAACATTTGATATTGCCATCTAGAAACATGTGCATCTCAAGTTTTATAAGCCTAGTAATTTTGGTGGTTTTTTTTTTTGTTGTTTGGTTTGGTTTGGTTATTTTGTTTGCTTGTTTGTTTGTTTTTGGTTTAATTTCTATTAGCTCTCCACATTTCATATCAAGTTTTATCTTTTGTTGCTCTCGCGAATAGCATATTTTCTCATTGCCTCCTCCAATTTGTTATTTCTGGTGCATTGGAAAGGTTTTGATTAACTTTATAATATCTTGAACCATATTTCAGTAATTATCTTGTGTTTCCACAGAAGTAACTCATAAATATTGATACTTGTTTCCTCATTACCAATTGCTACTGATTTTGTTTGTTTCATGTCTCCTTCACTTGGTCAGTGTTTTAAAACAATGTGAGGTAGCAATAGGAACAGCAGGCAATCTTGTCATAAGCCTCATTTAAGTAAAAAGTCCTTCAGTATTTTCCAGTAACCATAATATTAGCTGCAATGACTAAGAATTCATATTAAGTTGGTTTAGAATGAATGTCCTATTGAAGAAATACATGTATCCATGCTTATTTCAAATACTTTCCTAATTACAATAATGAAAAAAAAAATCTACTTCTTTGTTGTAAATTCTTCTACTGCTATACAGTTTGTCAGCAATTTATTTAGAATTTTTACAACTGCATTCATAAATCTTGGTCTACAATTGTGGGATATATTAATTATGATTTGCTCCTCAGGTTGATATTAGCATCATAAAAAATTTGGTAATCTTTCTACATTTTTCCAAGTGATGAAATGTTTAACATGATATTGCCATTTTTTAACAATTAGGAAGAAATATTTAGTAAAAGTATGAGACTTTAGTAAGACTTCGATTAGCTTTCATTCTTTCCAGTATATATTAGACAATTTTTGTGTTCTAAGATTTCTTGAGTTACTTTTCATCATTTAAAAATATCCTATAAAAGTATCTTTTTCAATAAGGTTTTTGAATTTGTTGGCATAAATATGCACATAAAATTTTCTTACACTTCTTAATGCTGCTCTCTTGATGTATGGCCTTTTCATTCTAATGTCATATATTTGTGGTTTTGTTCTTTTGTTCTTAATTAAAACAGCAAGCTATTTTCCTATTTAATTCATTGTGTTCTTTTTTACCCCACAGAATAAAATTTTCAGTTTATTTTTCAAGTATCTTTTTTGAATATATCTAATCAACTAATCTCAATATTTTTTTTTCCTTTGGCTGCTCTTATGCTGATTGTGTTAATTTACAGAAGTAGAGTGCTTAACTTATTGATATATGTTAATGATTAATGAATGCATTTAGGGCTGTACATTTGCCTTTGAGCATAACTTTGGGTATATTCCACAAATTTTGATTAAAAAAAAATCTTTCATTTGCTGCAAACTGAAGGTTTTTAAATTCTTATTTATTTGATTTATTTAAAACAAATTTGTTTTCTGTCTCTGTTTCTCTCTGTCAAAAATCAATAAAATAAATCTTAAAAAAAATTTATTAAAACAAATTTGTATATTTTTATTTTGCTTTGTTCTTTAAACTTTTATTATTATTTCCAGTAATGTACTTGACTGGTTTTGATGTCAGAGTCTTATATGTTTATTCTCAAATATTTGTCATATTGTAGAATGTAATTTTAAAATGTATTGTTTAAAGTAACTATTTAATCAGTTCTTAAAATTATATTTTTTCATGTATAAGACAATACTTTTTCCTAAAATGGTTAGACCCAAAATTGGGGGCTGTCTTATACACAGGAATAGCCAGTTGAGAAGGTTTTTTAATGTTGGGTTAGAAAAGTAGGGGTTGTTTTATACATAGAGGCATCTTATACATGGAAAAATATGATACATGCTCTGTTTGTAGAGCATATATCCTCTGATGGTCCTTTATTAACAATCGTGTTCTGTGTTCCAGTATGCAAAGTTTGAAAAATTTTTATTCTTTTATAGTTTTTATAAATTTCTTTTTAAACTACTTATCCATTAAAAAGTTAAATATTTCTGTCAACTTAGCCTTGTATTCATATAAGCTTTATTTTATATATCTGAGAAAAAATGTTCATATATAGAGATTTATCTTTATTATGGGATTATTATTATTTTTCAGTGGAAAACTCAACTCTGAAGGTTAAAAATACACTGATAAATTTGGTCTTATTTCTGTCATATTATTTTATGATTTTAAAATATATACATTTGTGCTATGACCTTCTATCTCTTGCTATGTATGGGACTCTGTGTTTCCTGGGCTTATACAGTATGTCCATTTCCTCTACCAAGTTAGGGAAATTTTCAGTCATTATTTCTTCAAATAGATTTTCAGTTCCTTGCTCTCTCTCTTTTCCTCTGGCACCCCTATGAAGCAAATGTTGTTACACTTGATGTTGCCCCAGAGTAATCTTAAACTATACTAATTATTTTTTTTTTCCTTGCGGGGGGTTTGGGGGAAGATTCCTTTTTTCTTTTTGTTGTTCTGATTGGGTGTTTTCTGCTACTTTGTCTTCCAAATCATTGATCCAAGCCTTTGCTTCATCTACTCTGGTAATTCCTTCTATTCCATTCTTCATTTCAGTTATTGTATTCTCTATTTCTGCCTGGTTCTTTTTTATGGGGGCTATGTCGTTCTTTTGCTTGTTATCTCTCTGTTGAAATTTTTACCAAGTTCCTTGAGCATCTTTATAACCACTGTGTTGAGCTCTATCTCTAATAGGTTGTTTACCTTCATCTCATTTAGATCTTTTTCTAGAGTTTTCTGCAGTTTTTTTCACTTGGGACATATTTCTTAGTTTCCTCACTTTGACTGCTTCTCTGTGTTTGAGTCTATGTATTAGGTAGATCTGTTGCATCTTCCAGTATTGCTGGACAGCCTTATGTATAAGGTGACCAGATTTTAACATTTGTAAAGCGGGACACCACTGACTGGGGGTGGGGGTTGGGGTGGGGTGGGGGGGAGTTCTTGAATAAAAATTTGGTCTATCTCCCACTGTTCCCTAGCTTGTCATGCATTCTTTCCAAAAATCGGGACTTTTTAAAAACGCCGCAGGACACGGGACAAATTGTCAAAAATCGGGACTGTCCCGCCAAAAGCGGGACGTCTGGTCACCCTACTTATGTAGGAGGTGCCCTGTGGGGCTCTGGCACAGTCACCCTGGTCACCTGAGCTGGGTGCTCCTGTAGATTCTTGTTAGGTGGCAGTGCTGTGCTTTGAGCTACTCAGCAACAGTGTCAGAGCACAGTGAGACCAGGTGCCATCCCCCTGGGACCTGCAGACTCCTCAATCCGTATTTCAGGAAAAATTACAACACAGGTGAGGCTGGCTGCTCACAGGAGGAAGTGGGGTGGGGTCCTAATGAGTCAGCAGGGTGAGGCCAGCAGAGCTTACCAGACCAATCAGATTAGCCAGCTTGCTCACCAGACCAATCAGATTAGCCAGCTTGCTCACCAGGCCAATCAGATTAGCCATCAGAGCTCACCAGACCAATCAGATTCAGATTTGGCTGCGTGGGGCGTGCAACACAGCAAAGATGGCATCTGCCAGCTGGCTGCTTAGCAGGAGGACCCAACTCAGGAAAAGTGGTGAGTTTTCTTTCAGCCCTCCTTCCAAAGCCACATTCCTCAGACTGCCCCCCACCCCACCCGCATACCTCCAACACCCCCCTGAGTCAGTGTCTCTCTGCTGGATCACAAGGTGAGTGCCCATGTGTGACTGCGTCTGTGTACGTGTGCTTCAGGATGTTGTCTGGGTTTCCCACCACCGTCGGTCCCACCTGGGTGGTCAGAAGCCCCAAATGCTCTGAACTGGCAAGCCTGGTGTGGGGCTGGGGTCCCTCGCTCTTCTAGGGGTAAGGTGGGGGGAGGGCTCTGTGGCTGACATATTCCTCCTAATCCTCGACTACCACATTGAGTTTGAGGCCAGCCCTTTTTGCATCTCTATCCCTCCTCTCAGTCTAGATGTGGCCTCTTCTTTGTTTACTTGGTTATGAAATTTCTGTTCAGCTAGAGTTCAGATGGTTCTCCATGCTGGTTATTCTATAATTTAGTTGTAATTTAATGTGTTCACAGGACAAAAGAAGCACAGTGTTTACTTACTCCACTGTCTTAACTGCTCTCTCCAAACCATGAACTTTTTTCCAAGCCAAATATTTTAGTTTCATCATCAGTGAATATCATTGCCATATTTTGGCCTGGATTTCCTTTTGTCCCAAAATTCTATGAGTTTATGAAGGTTTTCTAAATTATATATTTGATATTTTTATTTAATTGTATAATAATTGATATTTTTATGGGATCTTGGAAGAGATTATTAGTCATTGTAGTATGTATATTAAGATGTTAATTAGAAAGCTAGTATTTAAAAGTTGTTGAAGGTTAATTTTTGAGCACTAATAAAAATATTAGTGGTCCTTGAAATAAATACACACTTTAAATTTATATATTAAATTGACAAAATTAATTTTTATTAAACATATATTTTAATAAACTTTAAATGCTATTTTTAAGGGCCTAGAACAATGTGGTAGTACTTTTCATAAATCTGGTTGGGTAATTCTGGTGTCTGAGACTTTTCCATTTAGAGTGGCCCTTATATCCTACTTTGGCTCAAGAGTTACAAATACACTTGGGTAACTGAATGAAGCTTTTCAACTTTCCTACTCTGACTGAACGACATTTTAATTTGAAAATATCTCTTTTCCTATTTTTAATAAGGTACTCAACTTATAAAAATAATTCTTTGAGTTTTTATCCGTGCAACAGACATACATTTTTGTAAAGAATAAACTCCTGTTCAGGTCTTCTAGCCATTTTTCAATTAGATCTTTGTTGTCTTTGTTATTTTTGTTGTGTAGTATGAGCTCTTTATATATTTTAGTTATGAGCCCCTTATCAGAGGCATTGTTTGCAAATATTTTCTCCCATTCAGTTAGTTTCCTCTTTACTGTGTTAATGGTGTCCTTTGCTGTGCAGAAGCTTTTTAGCTTGATATTGTCCCATTCTTTTATTTTTGCTTTTACTTTTCCTTGCCTTTAAGGTCAAGTTCATATTAAGTGAAATAAGTCAGACTGAAAAAAATCAAGAAACATATGACTTCACTTATAGGTGGAATATAAAACTGAAAGTAACAACAACAAAAAACAAAAAACTCATGGGCAAGTCAATAGTTTAGTGGTTACCTGAGAGTAAAGGGGGAGGGGGTGGGGGAGTAGGGAGAACTGACTCTGGGTGGTGAGCACATAATGCAATACATAGATGATGTAACATAGAATTGTACGCTTGAACCCTATGTAATTTTTACCAACTAATGTCACCCCAAGAAGAGTAAGCAAAAAAGAAGAAAGAAAAGAGAGAGAGAGAAAGAGAGAGAGAGAGAGGAAGGGAGGAAGGGAAGGAAGGAAGGAAGGAAGGAAGGGAGAAAGAAAATCTTTTGCAGAATAACCACAAGGGAAGCTTCGTGGGCTGTGGTGGGTTAAGGGTCCGTTGAATCCCATATTGTAAAGCCAGGGTTTCTTTCTGTAGCACAGAGTTAAAGCCCAGGCACAGCTCTGCCTGAGCTCCCAATAGGACAGATCCACCACAGACTCAGATGGGGCTTACTCCGTCTACTTACACCCAGAAATTGTATTCAATTCCACATAGTCTTCAGGGTATCTTCCCCACCCTCTGGTCTTCTGTGCCTGAGAGCTGAAATGAAAATGCTGAGTGCTGCCTGGCTGACTTCAGCTGAGAACGTGGGGAAGGAAACCCAAGAGACTCACAGATCGACAAATGATTGCAAACCATGAGTATCCATTTTGAGTTTGCAAATAGATTTTAGGGAGTAGGTGATTGCGAATACAGAACCCCCAAATAATGAGAAGGCACTGCAATTTTATTTTTGTTCCTTGTTCAACAAAATGCATCTTGTGATACCCATTTTGAGTATCTCCACTGATAGCTTTTGCTATCAAAAGTGTAAGCCAACTTCCAACCTCTGCTTCTCTTCACGAATAATTTCTCACATTTCCTTTTCACCTATGTGCGTGGACACATGAAACACGGGTACATGCACACATGCACACAGAACCATGCCAAAGCCAAACCACATTGTGTTCTCCCATGCATAAAAGCGACCTACAGTTAGTCAGTGGCCAAATACGCAAAGCAGTAAGCACACAGGACAGTCAGTATCTTCTCTACTGAAGTGTAGTTTAGAAGTGAAGTGTCATAGTAGTTGTTTAGGACTGAGGTAGGGGGTGAATAGGGAATAACTGTACATGGGCCTGAGGTTTCTTTTGGGGATGATAGAATTGTTCTAAAATTATATTGTAGTGATGGCTGCACCACTATGCAAATATATTAAACATGAGTGAATTGTACAATTTAGATAGGAGGACTGTGGGCTATGTAAATTATACCTCAATAAATCTGTTAATCAGTGACACATGCACAGGCCTGCAGAACATTGGGGAGACTTATTATCACTACTCAGGAATTTACACTCGCTGAGTATGTTCTGTGTCCAGTTGCCACGTTCTTGCACGGCTTTATTATTCACCTGTCACAAGAAAGCTGCCAAACTGCATGTGCTGGCATGAGCTGGAAATGTCTATTAACTTGTCAACAAATGAAAAGGGTGGAGGGTTTTCATCTCCACAGATGAATTGGAACAGGTGCGGTGTGTCTGCAAGATCGCTAATTAAACCCACTTAGAACCCATACTTACTTTAAACGAAAAAGAGTTTTACATGTGTTTGAAAACTGTACGGAAGCATAGTTTTTAAAAGTTGATGATAGAGTCAGGATTCATTTCTGCTTTATCTCGCTTCATGAATGGAACCCTTCCTAGGGCCTATTTTACATTTGGTTTAATATACGGGTATGTTTTATATTCTTTCTGCATACCCACAGAGCAAATGTAAGCTGTATTTATTTGCAAGAGGATTTGAGTTAGTCTGGGCATGAATCTAGGCTCTCAATTTGTACCATTTGTATCTGACTCCATGGAATGACACTAATATATTTTTATACATAATCTTTGGAGAATTTGAGGCTCTAGCTTTTCCACATTCTGCATATGTCTTTGTTTGTAGCTCAAGGAAAGGAAAATAAAGTATGTGGGGAAAGGAAAGAACAACTAGATAAGTCGGTATTATACATTCTTGAAAAAGGCTGAGTCTGGGTATAAGAAAACCTGTATTTGGAGAACTTATGAAATTTTAAACAAGTCACTAAGCCTATCTGTTCCTTAGATTCTTAATCTCTTAAAGCTGAGCTCAAATGCCACTTCTTTCGTAAGCTTCTGGAGATCTCTTTAGCTGGAATCAATATTTCCTCCTCCACCCTCCCATAGATTGGTGCAAGTCGAGTATATTATGTAGCATAGAGCAGGGGTGTGGGGAAGGCAAGGTTGAGAGACAGTGTAATGGTATTACGATGACGGCTCAGATTCTGGAGTCAGGATCTGTATCGGAGGTGAAACCTCAGTCTTACCACTTACTAGCTGTGTAACCTTGGAGAATTTCACATTTCTTGTCTGCAAAATTTGAGGGATAATGGTGTATGTACTTGTATCCCTTAGTTGTGTTGTGAGGGTTAAGTGGGAAAAGCCAAGTAAAAGTCTTTGAATAGTGTCTGGGAAGAAGTTATTATGGGGGGAACAATGCTTGTTTATATCATTTATCAGAAAGGCAGTGTAACATAGCAAAAAAGAATTTGAAAAAGGAAAATGGAGTTGAGTCTGAACTTTACCAGTTGCTAGCCTGTGATCTGGGAAAATCAATTAACTATTTGAGTGCCAACTCCCTCATCTGTAATGTTACTGAGCACATATAGGGGTGATAAAAATCCAATGCAGTTGAGTGTGAGAATGTGTTTTATTAGTGATAAGGCACTGTTTCAAGTACTAGACATTATTTGGAGAAAATTGGGTTCTATAAAAACAATATGTAACTTGTAGCAAATTAGACCTGGATTTAATTTCTGGCATTACCATTCACTAACTTTGTGGCTTAGTAAATTACTTGTCTCTGTGCATCACTGTTCTCATATCAGTGAGGATCTGGTTGTTGTAAGCATCACATTATCTAGGTACAATATTTTAGGTATTAGGTCCATGATCCAGTACATTGCAGGAATTTAATTCCTTATCACAGTGTGCTTGTCATTTGTATACATGTGTAACTGATTTCTTAGACTAAAAAACTACACAGAGCTGGGACTACTCACGTTCCAAAGCGCCTTGAATGAGTTCACACAATATATAGGAAGATTTCAGCCAAAGGCTTGCGTTGCTGGACAAGTACTATGTTACATACAGCTCACCCTCCAGGCTTTAGACAGAAAACCAATAGATTCTGGGATAGGTTTCCTTTGTCTTACTTGAGGTTTTGTACAGGATTGAAGTGAATCGACAAATACAAAAGTACTTTGACAATCTCTAAGCCCCGTAATATAAAGACATTCTGTTGTACAAAGACGGCACCTATGTCAAGACCCTCCACGCCTGCCGGTTATCTGGCTGGCCCTGAACTTTTCTTCAGCCTGGCTGATAGCTGGAGTGACATCTGAATATCATAAATCAGCTTCCACGGCATGGTGTGGGTCGTGGCAGGAATAAGCAGTCAGCCTCCTCCTTTACCTGGAAGAAAGAATTGCATCTGTATTCTGATGGTCTCGCTTTAGTGTAACCACTAGCCCACCAGCTTTACAGAGTTTGGAGCATAAGATTATCAGAGCCACTCCTTGCTCCTCAGCCCCAGCAGTTGGGAAGCCATGGAAGGTAGGAGGCCAGGCCTTTCCTGAAACGATTCCTACCAGTTGATGGATTCTGTCTGCTGCCTGCCTGCACTTAGCAGATGTGAGAAGCAGTGTGGAATGTGGAAAGAAATACATGGGGCTTCGTTAGACTTTGGCTTTGAACTGAGGAATATGGAACAAAATGCAAATCACATGTCAGTCAGGAAATTAGTTTTTCTACATAATTTCCATGACACCAGGCAGCAACTGAGAAATCCTAACTAACATTGGAATATTCCTGAGCCCAACATAAAGTAACTATTGGCATAGCTCTGCGGAAGTCACTCCCTTATGCCGGCCTTTCTGGTAGCTGTCCCAGGGTCACTTGTCGTTCTGGAGCCCTCACCATGCTAGATCTGCCCGTGACCCACAGCCCCGCTTCCAACACTCAGTGAAAATTCAAAACAAATGGAAGACTCATCAAACAGTAGCAGAAGTGATTCAGTGGAGGCTCTTTGTCCATATGTCTTGATCCCAGCCAACTGGACCACTGACTGATGTTCATAGACTGAACAGCGAAGTAAGAATCAAAAGGCAAGAAACAAACAAACAAAGAAAACAGACAAAAAAACAAGGATAGAAATGACAAGAAAACTGCTATATTTAGTGATAAGGTAGAACTCATGCAGTCAATTCAAACTCAACTCATAAACTCACATCTTTCTGGAGGAAGGTACTGGCATCATTTTCAAAGTCTTGCTTATACATGCCCGCAGGAAGCAGTGTTGTAAATGGCCCTGAGGCACCTTTTGGAGCAGGTGACCAGTCCCATGAGGGTTCAAATATTCGACAGTAATTTCCCTACCTTCTGGCCCTTTCTGACTGTCCTGCCCTTGCTGTCACTCTCAGGGAAGAAGGAAGCCGGGTTCTGAGTTGCTCTGTGGAAGGACAAAAGCTTTTCCGTGGCTGACAGCTTATTCGGTCAGGAAGCAGCACAACCTCAGGTGCATGGAGCAGCCACCCGTGTTTCTGGAGCCTGAGAACCGTGTTTTCTGGCCTCTCTGCTTACCACGGGCAAGACCACTGAGGAAGCCAACTTCACAGAGCTCTCCGCGCCATCGCCTGTCTCATCCCATCTGGTACTTTCTAGTGCGGGAGAGTCTCTGAAATGTCTCAGAAACCGTGAGCTGTTGGGGTTTCCCCCGGAGATGTGGTGGGGATTTGTGTTTTGCAGCTGAATCATGAAATGCTTGCCTGCTACCTGTCATGGGCAGGGGACCTGGGCCAGGAGGGGCGCTCAGGCACAGGTCTGAGCAGCTTGGGTGGGGACGGACAGATGTCACAGGTGTACCAGGAGGAGAGAAGCCAAAACACACAGAGCTGCTTTTGAAGTCTGCAAACCACAGAACAAATTCTGCTCCATGAAATCACAAAACAAAACACAGAAACTTTTTGTTAAAAACATGGATGGAGTCAGGCTGAGATAAAACGGGAGTCTGAAAGGTGTACAAAAAAAGAAAGCCTAATAATGTCCTGGGGAACGTGAAAAAGAAATGGAGAGGAGCTGAGGAGAGAGAAAGGGAAACCAGCAGGGAGGAGGGAGCCGTCACCCTGCCCAGCGCTGTCTCCGGGAATGGCACCTTCATCTCCTTGGCCGCTGTTTATCAAGGCATGTGGGGAGCAAAGGCACGGTGTACCCTTCGTGCTTCTTCATCGTTTTTTTCTGTGGGTTCCGACTGAACCAAAGCCTTCATGTGACATGCTGACAATGCCCTTTCACCTCCATGGGCTTGTTCTCCAGACTTGTCATTATTTCTCATTCCCACGTGTCGAGTCCTTTTCATCTTTTCTCAGAAACGATTATCTTCAGGCCTGTTATGTGAAAAGCTATGACATAGCAGTAATACCAAAGCCCTTTCAAATGGACCTCCTTGAAAAATTCTTGTTAATGCCAGATGGGGATTTTCTGGATTCATGTTTGTTTTGTATTGTGATCACAAGATGAGCAAGAAGGGACCCCCCAGAGACGCTTACCTGAAGAACCCAGCAAAAAGAGGAAGGAAGAAACCTGAGAGGTGAATGTGACATTCCCATACAACCCACCTGATGCATTTTTAGAGAATAAATATATTTTTTTCTTAGTAAGTAATTTATATGTAACCTACTTCTAATGGTGACTTGGGATGTCTTACAACAAAACCTTGTTCAATAAGTCGTCCCCCCCCTTCGGTGGGGGGGGGGGTTGCAATAAGCACAGGCAATTAGCATAACAAAGATGGACAAGGATATAAATGTACCAAAAATCTGTACCGTTATCGTAACACCGCATTGCATTTAGTTTCTGAGGTCGCCAAAGCAAAAATATTATAGGACATTTAATTATTAATAGTTGAGAAAAAAAATCATAATGGTTTAATCAAGGGGCACAAATTTTTTCTGTAAGTGAATTCTAACATATACTTCAACATATTTAGGTACCTTTAGTTAGATAAATGAGTAGGTAACTGAAAAGTGTCATGGGAATTTTACATGGAGGGGCTTTGATACCCCCTTTTACTTCAAACTTACATCTGGAATATTTGTGCATGTATATAAAGATTCTTAAAACACAGTGGTGTCCATAGGAGCAAATTATATCTCAGAATTTGTATGGGGATGTTTGAATCATGCCTGCTCTTCCCATTCCCCAGAAAAATCTAATTCAAAGGGTACAATAGTAAGGGATCAGTTCTTAGGAATATAATTGAAATAAACCTTCCCCTCTCATATGCCTCCCCAGTTGAGAAATTGTTGGAGCCATGGTGAAAGTGAGAGGAGGTAGACTTCTGTTCCTTAAATGAAGCAGGCATGGCTTGTAGGATCTGACTTTAGCTTTCCTAGGATATTTTCAAGTATAACCCATGTCTTGGGTTTGTTCTGGCCCATTAAGGTGTGAACTCTTCTAGTGTCTACCTCATTGTCTTGACCATTAAAAAAATGTTGTTTTGCTTTGCTTTTCAAAGCTGTCCATTGATTGCTAGTTTGACTCAAAGTCAAAGAGTAGAAGCGGCTTCTTTCTTCTTTTTTTTAAGATGTATTTTGTTTGAGAGAAGGTGAAAGAGGGAGAGAGAGAAGGGGGAAGGATCCAAAGCAGTCTCCATAGCTGTACATCATAGCTGTGACATGGTTTCAGTCCACACAAGTGGATGTGGAGCTGTGAGGGGTGGGTACTGAACCGGGGCCTCCCCTATGGGAGGTGAGAACTTGTTGTTGAGCCGCCCCAGAGGTTACCAGTTAATCTGCATGCAGTGCAGCATATGGGTTTGCACGGGCTGGAGACAGAAATCAAACTCCAGACCTACAATTGTGAGGCAAGCACTCAATCGCTGAGCTATCCCAGAATCCCATGGTGTTTTCTTTCTTTAAATGGTCCTTCGTGGTGAGTCCTCTTGGTTCTCACGGCTTAGAGTGGGGGGTTTGGTGAAGCTCCATCCCATCACTCAGGCTGTTAGTGCTGCTCTGCAAACCTAATACTGCAATGTGGAGCCCATGAGTAAAGGGTGTGGCCACAGACATGCAGGCTAGAATTTAATTATGACTGTCACTTGATGTTTACTAAGGGCCAAGAATATGTCATTTTACCACCAACCCCTATAAAATCTGTATTGTTAATCTTCTTGGTTTTACAGATGAATAAACTAAGCTGAGGAGAAGGGAAGTAATTTTTCCACTTGTCATGTACATGCTGGACACAGCCCAGACCTTCCCAATAGTAATTAGACCTAACCTGGACTACCCCGTTTACCCCTAAAATCCGGGTCCTATCTATCCCCTTCAAAATTTCACACTGCATAGAACTTATTTCAGAAAGTAATTTCAAGCAAGGTCAAGGGCATTGCCAAAATGAGACCATGGTCTATGAATAGCCACGCTGATCACCAAAGTAAGGGAGGGCCCTGTTCCTGGAGCTCATTTCTCAACTTGAGAGTGTCTGTAGTTTCATTATAGTTTTGCTCCTGGAGAAGCATGGACCTTGGAGCCATACTGTCTATGTTCAAGTACGGCCCTGACACTTAAGAGCTGTGTGATTTTACCCAAGTTATTTAGTGCTGTCTCTGTCTTAGTTTCCTTTTCTATAAAAAGGAAATGACTGCAGTGCCTCCTGTGGTAATTAAATGTTTTTATTGGTAATATCTTTTAGAAAGTACCCAGCTGAGAGTTTGCACTGAGTAAGCTGGTTATCATGATTTTTAGTATTCTTTTTCATTGAAATTGATCAATTGTCACCTTCTTTGGACATCGCAGCTGTCGTGTTCTTTTTTCTAAATCCTATGCATTTTAGGGTGGACTGGTGAGTCCAGTGTTAGTTGAGGCAACATCAAAGACAGCTCCCTTCCAGGGGTAAAGAAATTGCAAAGCACTACTAAGCTACAAAGGAAAACTCCATCTTTGTACTTCTGCAAGCATTGCTGTGCCTTTTGCCTCACGTCTGAATAAGGAAACTCTCTCTCTGGTTCAGTCTTGCTCTCTTTCTCTCACTCTCTCGATGAGTACACAGAATTTCATAAGAGATTTTTTCTTTCCACATCACAGTCTCCTTTTCTTATGTTCTCAATTTTAAATTCAAAAAACTACCTATGCTGGGAATTGTTCAGTGATGTTGATTTATGAGACTTATGCAAAAAAGATTGTCTTAGCGATGCACATATCTATTTGGCAAGGCAGCAGTGATTTATAAAAAGACAGTCTGGTGACACTCATAGAAAGGCAGCTTTCATGTGGCATGTGTAAAGGCAAAAAGAAAATCTACCACAAGTTGAATGACAAAGTCTTTTGCTATTTTAAGAGGAGTATAAATGCCACCCTAGCTTCAACTCAAAGTTCATCTATGGAGAGCAGGCAATCTCAGAGTGGGTGCCTAAGGTTGGCTTAGAGAAACCGTTCTTGACCTCAGAAGCTCAGTGTCAGGTTACTTGGGCCTTTTTCTTATATCATCCATGGTTATGGGTCTGTCATCCGTGAACTTCTCTAAACTTTATGGACGTTCTCTACATTTGGTAGATAGTTTTTTCATCTGATGACCCACTGCGGAAATGGTATATGATATAAAATTTTTTTTATTTGTCATAGAAAAACTTACTCTACATTTTATATCGTCTGTGAAAACTCTATTTGGGAAATTGGACTACACTTTTTTTTTTTTCTGGACTGTTTTCCAGTGTGCTATTGTACCACATGGTAGACTCAGTGTAGTCACCATAGACAGGAATCCAGCTATGCCTCTTGACACTTCCCTGGCTGTGTCCAAGCTTTCCAGTCGAATGGCTGCAATAGCAATTTGATCAGACACCATGACACACTCTGTGTGGTGGATGATCAAACTCTTTCTATGACTGTAGAACCTCACACACATGGAATAGAAGTGCATTGTCCAAATGCTTCAAAGAAGCAGTTGTAAGGTGGTCACTACAACTACCTAAAACTGGCTCTTAGGGTAAGATGTGTCTGTGTGATGGACTCATCTGTTTCACAGTAAACATATACTCGTCTGTACACTGGGAATTTCTAGAAAGAAATAGGAATTCAGCAGTACCTATTTACCATTGTAATCAGAACAGTTACACAGCTGGCTACTTTCCAGACAGCCCTCGTATACGTGTGTGTGTGTGTTTATTTGTATATATATTTATTCACAAGTTTTAGTAGTGCTATAAGAGGCTTATGAGAAGTAGTGAGATTAGCATACTTAATTTTTCTATTTAACAAATATTTTCAAATCCTTCTATGGCAGTCTGTGGAAATAAAAAAGTTGAGTAATGCACAGACCCTGACCTCTAGAAATTTATATTCTAGTAGAGGTGATGGTTAATAAACAGGCAGTTCAATACTGTGTAATTAAGTACAAACAGAATTAAATTCCAGGTTCAAACAGAACATAGGAGAGCAGTGACACCTACGTCAAGCAAGGGGACAGAAGTAGCAAAGGGAGAGGAAGGAAGATTTTCTGGGATGATAATGCATGACTTTCATCCTGAAGGATAAATAAGACTTAACTGTGTGAGAGAAAATTATAAAAGTTGTACCTGACAGGACACAGAGCAGATGCAAACGCATAGAGATGACAGAGCCATAAATGGAAGGTCACATTCAGGGACCTCAGCGCAAGGTGTTCTGTGTGGCTGAGGCTGGAGGGAGAGTAGAGAGCCCTGGAGTGTGAATTATAGACCAGGGGCCTTGCATCAGCTCTGCCACTGGCAAGCTGGAAGTTGATCCAAGACTTGACTTCTCTGGGCCTCAGTTTTATTTCTGGTAAAAACGATACTGTTAAAGTAAGTGATGTCTTAGACCAGTAGACACCTGACATTATAAAAGGTCAAAGTTTAAGAGTTTTCAGTGGAAAGCTGGAGTTCCGGCAGCACTTGTTAATTGGTGGTTAGAGCAAAGGAAGAGAAGAAAAAGGGCACTATATCATGATTAAAGAAGAGGCTCAAAGGCTTTTCAGACCAATCCCCTCCCCCCCAATCCTGACACTCAGCGTCTCTTATGTTCCTTCTTGAAAGGATTGTGATTGGGAGCTCATTACCACTTGAGGCAGCCTTTTTTCAGTCACTTTAATGTTTGGAAAATGCTCCCCGAGACTGTGCTGAAAGCGCGTAGATGAGTGAATGTCACTGTGGCATCTTGAAACTGCTTCTCGGCCGAGTGACAGGTGTGACTGCATGAGGGAGGGACTGCAGAAAGCAGGGGCAGTGGATATTCCCACCACGGAGGAAGGAAGGTGCAGCAAGAGTGAGGGAGAATCAACTCCAGAGAGAGGAGAGGAGAGGAGAGAACGTTAGGACATGGAAAAAAGAAAGGTCTCTGAGATTCTGAGCTTGAGGAAAGAAGGGGGGACCCTGATCAGGGTTAGGGGAGCAACAAGGATAGAGCCTAGAGAAGAACTGCTGTATGAGAAGAAACCAAGGTGAAGGAGAATGTATTTTTCACCCATAAAGTTCAGTAGTGAGTGCTTTTAGAATTGCAAATATGCACTTAAATTTAATAATACAATTATGGTATATTAAATGTCAAATGACTGTTACAGAAAAGCACTTAAAATTAATACATATGCATGAGATAAATCCTGTCTAGTTGTCAAGGTCTGAATTCAAAGTTATATAAGCTAGGCTTTTGCACTGAATTTTCTTACAGCTTAAGGTTGCAGAGATCTATGAATTTCATTGGTATTTAACAAAAAAGCATAAGCAAAGCTTAGTTAAAACTAAGAGAAAAGGTGGAATGTCCAGGCAGTAAGCAGCAAAGCCCGAATGCTATTCAAATCCAAAGTAAAATTCAAGGTAGTAAAGGTCATCATCACTCTTGTCGTCATCGTCATCATCATCATCATCATCATCACCATCTTTAAAAAAAAAATTATTTTCTTGTTTGAGAAAAGGTGAAAGAGAGAGAAGGGAGGAAGACCCCGATCAGTCTCAATAGTTGTACATCAGAAGTTGTGGCACAGTTTCATTTCACACAGGTGGATGTGGGGGTCACATGGGATGGGAACCGCAAGAGGCCTCCCACCTGGGAGGTGAGAATCTTCACTGCCATCCTGGTGGATACCAGCTGCACCACAGTTCAACATATGGAGTTGCCCAAGCCGGGGCTGGGATTTGATCCCCAGACCTTGCAGTTGCAAGGCAAGTACTCAACCTGCTGAGCCATCCTGGCCTCCCCATCATCACCGTCTTACTTGTTATTGACAAATTGGCCATCGAGGTACCTGAGTGTAGTTCTATAGTTTCAAGGTGTCTCTTTTTCCTTCCTTCCATTTTTCCTACTTTCCTTTCTTTCAATGTTTTACTGGGAACAAAAAGAAATCATAATATTAAATTTATCTTTTTAATTAGAAATATGCAGTTTTAATCATAAAGGCATGCAGTAAATATGTATATGCAGGAAAGATGAAAAGTTTCCTGTCACCAATTCCACTTTTTAAAAGTGGTGGCTTTGTGTCCTTCCAAACCCTTTCCTCCATGCTCAGAACCCCTGTCTCCTGGCTTATGTTACCCAGGGGCCCTGCCACACCTTCCAGTGCTTAGATGTTGGAGAAAACCATCAGAAACCTGTGGCTGCTTTTCTCCTGCCTTCTTTACAAGTGTCCTTACCAGCTTGGTCTTGTAGCTCTGGTTTTGTTCCTGCCACTTATATTTGGGGTTCACAGGGAATCATCTTATTACTTATTAATAATTTTGTGGTAAGTATTGTTGATAGGTCTTTGATTTGGCATTCTCAGTCCTTTGTTTTTGTGGTGTGGTTTGACGAGGTTCAAGAAAGTATGCTATGGCTCCGACTGTCCCAGAATCTTTTTGTAGATTTTTGAATTCTTAATGATTATGCATGCATCAATCATCAACTTTAACTGACACTCACTTATGAGCTCATAGTTCTATAGGTCAGAAGTTTGGCACAGCATGGCTGGGCTCTCTATTTAGAGTACCCTAGGTTGCAATAAAGGTATCAGGCTGTGTTCTCGTATAGACAAGACAGTCTTGGAGAGAATTCCCTTCTGAGTGCATTGTTTTGTTGTCATAACTCATTTCCTTTCAGTTGTAGGACCGTGTCCCTGTTTCCTTGCCAGTTCTGACTGGGAGTGCTCTCAATCTCTGGATGCCACCTATATTCCTTGATATATTGTTCCTCTCATCTTCAGTTCAGCAATGAAACATTTAATCCCTCTTATGCTTTGAATGCCTGCCTTCCCTTTTTGCCTGCAGCCAGAGAAAACAGTTTTCAAATGGTGCATGTGATTAAATCATGCCCACATGGGCAGTCTTATCTAGCTCAGGTAAACTGTGCCATGTAACCCACTCTAATCACGGGAGTCAAATCCATCATCTCTGAAATCCCAGGAATGACACCTGGCATGTGTACAAGGGGATAGAGTGAAGAATCTTGAAGGCTGTCTTAGAATTCTGCCTATCACAATACCTCTTCTGACATTGGAATCAATGCAAAACCAAAACAAATAAACAGGATGACTATTGAAACGACAGCCTTATTTCTAGTAAAGTTGATTAGAGAATGTGGTCTTTGGACTGTGGCTAAATGGCCTTGCAAATAGTCCCTCACCAAATTAGACCATTTTACTTCATTATATACTTATTGGAGAGAGTATCAAGTACTTGAATGAGAAAAATAACAGTTGTGGAAACAGCAAATCAAGAGCAAATTTGTCATGGTAAGGTATTCAGATTACATTACTATGTAAGCAATAGTTTGCCAACAAAAAACACTAAGCAGCACATTCAGCATATTCTATTTTAATTAATTACAACTCTATGGCAAAGATGGACTAGATGCCTACTGATCTTTTTTTTTTTTTTTTTGAGGACACACACACACAAATACCATTTCTCAACCCATGTTGCAGTTAAGTTGAGGTAATGTCATTGTGTTCTTGAACAATGGGAAATGTACGTAACATGGATGCATATATGTCAATACTCCTCAAAGTGTGTTCCATGGGACACTGCCTACCCATGCATTGTTTCTTACTGGTCCACAGTGGTTTAAGTTTAAAAATTGAGAGTAGGAGGTTAAATTTTTTTATTATAATTTGACAAAGTAATTTTATGTCTATTGAATCTAAAATATAACAGTGTACTTATATTGTATATCTTACTTCAGTTACTCACAGATGTATGTCTCTTCTACATTTGATTCATAAGATATTTCATGTTTTTCTTTGTGTTCTTTCTCTCTCTGTCACTATACTAAGCACAATCAGAGGGTGGTATAGTTAGAAAATGGAAGTACATAGCTAGGATTGTCAAGTCCACTAATCATAGGAGAATCCTCAAGAAAAACCATCTGACCCACAGCAGACTTTTCATGAGTGAGAATTAAACTTTTATTGTGTCAGGCCACTAAGATTTGAAGGACTTTGTTATAAAAGCCAGCACAGAGCTCTCTGACAAATAGCCAAAAAGATTCTTTACTCCATGGACTTAGTATACTTTTCTAGTTTTATCTCTAGTCATACAGACCATGCATTTTCACACCCCTGTTCCTTTATGAATTTTGCTACCTTCATCATCAACTGAAAATATTTGGCCACTGATACCTAGAATATTGCCTGTCCTTATCGCCTTATTATCTCTTTTTGTATGTATCTTCCTGAATCCAAATGTAATTCCATTCAAAAATCCCAATTTTTTAAACAACTTAGCAAAAAAAGAAAATTAATGTTAATGGGTTTTAAATATACCACAAATCTAAGGCAATTAAAATATATGATATCTTGAAAAATAGACAGAAAGAATAGGGTCCTTAAAAATATCTGAGTATATATATCAATATTTAGCATATGATAATAAAGGCATTTTAAATCAGTGAATAAAAATAATACAGTTAACATTATGTTGAGATAACTATTGTAGTTAGCCATTTGGGTGGAGAGAAAAAACTGGTTCATTATCATAATTATGCCTAAGTATTTAAATATAAGATTTAAACACAAAAGTACCATGAGTGAAGATAGGTGCCTAGCATTTTTAATCTTAGCCAGAGAAGCTTTCTAAGATTTAGTCTTAGCACGCAGAATGCTTTCTCTGCGTAATTCCAACACAGAGTTGAAATATAATTCACAATATTTCACACAAATAATAAGCATCTAGAAAAAATGAAAAATATAGTAGCAAAATACACAAGATGCAAGAAGAACCATTCACAGATTAAATTAAAATAGCCCTGAAATGTGAACAATATTTTCTTCCTTACATCAGAACTTAATTTCATGAAGGCAGGATTCTTTTCAATTGTGTTCACCAAGATACTCTACAACTTAGTTCAGTCTTCCTGTCTTCCTTTCTATCATCTTCTATATACTTATCATGTATACTTATTTGATATGTAAAAGACAGACTGACTGAATAAATGAATGAATCAATCAGTAATTGAACAAATAAATCAGTGCTATCTTCTCCTTTTGCTCATTAGGTTAGCTTCACAATAAAAGAGATTAACACATGAGTAGTTGATAAAAGAAGAGACAGATATTAGCAAGGATAGAGAAAATCTTAAAACAATTATAGAACTGGACCTAATTAACACATACAAGGGCTGTCCAGAAAGTATCCAGCCATTTAACCATTCTCATTATATTGACAATGGCTGCTTTTTTTCCAGACAGTCCTCATATAGCATTACACCTAAAAACTACATCATTTTTTTTTAAGTACCTGTGAGACATTCACCAAAATCAACCATATTTTGAACAGTAAAGAGAGAATCTGCATGTCAGAATACTGAAATCATTCAGAGTAAATTTTTTGACTATAAATGGAATTAAGGTAGAAAATAAACAAATACCAAAATTGCAAATGAAAACCACAATAGTATATTACTAAATTGGGGTTGGGGGGGAATAAGGAGAAAATACCAAGACATAGTGAGGATGCAATGCAACTAGAGACTCTCATACACTGTTGATTAGAACATGAATTATTGCCAGTTTCTTCTCAGGTTGAATATGCACATACACTATAAACCAGCAATCCCATTCTCAGGTATGTAGGCAGCTGGATGTATTCTCAGCAAAAACAAAACAAAACATGTATTCAAACATCCAGATCAACACTATCTGAGATAGACAACTGAAAACTACCCAATTTACTTTCAGCAGTAGAATGGACAGACATGTTTCAGTATATTTACATAACAGAATACTATAGGAATGAGAGTGAACTATATGCAATACTATTGATATACCCTACAAACATAATGTTCAACAAAAGTAGCTAGTAACAAGAGTATATATTATATAATTTATTAAAAAATTTTTTAATTATCATAACTAATTCATACAAGGACTGTAGTTATTCTCAGGATGTAGTGACTGGAAGAATATTTGGAGTTTTGGTAGTGCTCTGGATCTTGTCTGGGTGATACAGTTGTGTTTAGTTCAGAAAACTCACTAACCTACACATGTTTGATCTGTATGAATTTCTGTATGTATGTTATACTTCCACAAAATGCTTGAACAATTGCAGTTCTAGGAACTGAGAAAGTACAATTTTCGACCATAGGAGTAGATCACTGAATTAGAATACAAGTAAAGTTCATTGGAGCTAAGAATTTCAGAAATATAAGCAACCAGAATGTGGGGTATGTTGTTTAAATGGACATTGGATGTCCTGTACATAAATACAGAACTTGAGAAAAACTATAAGGAGGCTGCTAAAATGGATAGGAGAGTGAAGTAGGTTGGAAAATAGTATTCCTGAGAAAGTTCAAAGGATGTCTTGAGGCAAAGAGTAAGCTTTTATCAGGACAGTGAAAAGTAATGATTTTGAATTAAAATTGTAAAAAAATGAGAGGTGGAGAAATAAAAGGAAGTAGGGTTAGAGGAGATGGGATAAGGACACAGGAAAAGTGAATTTACAAAGGAGTCAAAACATTAGAAGTAACCAAGGATAAGTAGGTTCTAAAGATGTCTCAGTCCAAGTAAGTGTATTACTAACCTTGATTATTGAGTTGTGGATTAGACTTTTCAGTGTATTTGAAAATAGTGACCCACGTTAAAAGCTGTATGCATAAGGGCTGACACAAAATTAAGGAGAAGTTTGACCTCTCTTCATACCATACCTCCAACTTTACATAAAACTTAAACAACCTCAGTTACCTTTATCTGGGATATGCAATGGAGATCACTTACTCCAAACATGCATAGAATATAAGAACTCTTCTATAGCATCCTTGAAAAGAAATCTTCTAGTCTCTTCTTTACTACCCCAAGCAACAAGCAATGGAGAACTGACTACCTCATGGAAAGTCCCCCTTCAATTTCAAACAATTTCGATTATTAGAAAGTTCTTTCTAATTGAGTCTACGTCTGCCTCCATGTAATTTCCATATATTAATCCTTGTTCTACTTGCTAGAGCCAAATATAGCAAACCTGCTTCCCATTCCATGTGACAGCACGTCAAACATTTATTGACAGTTTGCATGTCACCAGTGTTTTCTCCAGGCCAAACTCCCTTAGGTCTTAGCTGTCTCATAATTGATGGACTATGGCAAAACAAATGATGTGTCCTTCATTTTCCAAACCACTAACACCTGTTTCAGATACTAAAGAGTATCAAAATAAGTAGAATCTTGGTCAGCATTTACATCTTGGCATATAGTAACACAAATATGCATGTGGAAAAATTGATTTACCTTGGAAGCAAATACTGTTGTACTGATAAATACACACTCTCTACTATTTAAACAGCAAATACTTTAAATTCATGCAGATATTGGTTTTAAAGAACCACAATTACAGTGTCATGGTTGGTAACTAGCAGTTATAAAACACTGATTTTATCAGAATTGTAGGTCAAGTGAACTGAACCATAAAATAGCAAATGTGCCTAAAGATCATATTTTGTCACTAAGTTAAGTTATATTTGTACTCCAAAATTCTGCCTCAGAAAACTTGAGAATAAAGACTTAAACAATAAGGAGACTCAAACAATACCAAGTTTCTCCCATTAATTTCTGTTTGTCTCAGAAGTGGCCTCTGGACTTACATGAAGGAAGAAATGGCAAGGGAAGCAGATGTTTTTCTCTCTAGTGGGACAAAATATCCTCTTGGGTTCAACAGCATGGCGATTATTGATGGTTGCCCTTTCAGCTTGCATTTCTAGCATAGTTTAACTATCACATAATGCAACCCTTGACCAACCAACTAGCAGACTCCAAGCACCTTCTCTGAGCAGAGCACTGTGTTAGGTGCTAAGGTGAATTCAGCAGGTGTATATGTCATGGCCCGTTCTTTGAAGAGCTTCCAAAAGGTTTGAAGGGATAAGACTAAAACTGTGACTCACATAGAGTGATGAATCATAGCAAGGTTGAAAGCATGGATAATTAATAAATAGAAACGTATACATACACACATATATTAATATATAATAACAGAGCTGCACAGGGGTCCTGGCTTTAGCTGCATGGCCCTTGACCAATCACTAAACCTTTATAAAGCGATATTAGGGGAATGAGTGACTTTTGATTGCTGTATTAAATGGTCACTTTTCCAATCTTACCTAACTTCAAAGTGGTGTGGAATATCACTGGCTTCTTCCTTCTCATTAAAACACATTTTTCTCTAGGTTTCCACAAGGTTCTACTCTGTTTTGTTGTGCCCTCACTGTCTATTTTGTTATTTTTTTCACCTCTTCTAGAATTCTCAAAATTGGACTGCTTCCCAACATGGCCCTAGAATACCTTCCCTGCTGGCTCCTAACAAGCTTCCTTCCCTCCATTCTTGCCGCAAACACACAGAAAACAAACAAATCTTTTAAAATAATTTTACTAGAATCAGGCTACTCAACTGCCAAAAAAAAATCACTGTAATGGTTTGGCATTTTATGCTAAAAAACACAAACTCTTCATGTGACCTCTGAAGCCCTATGTGATCTGATCTCTAGCTACATCTCTGATGTCACCTCCTACAACTCTGCCGTCAGGAACTGTACTCCAGCCACACTGATCTCCTTGAACATGGAGAGAGAGGGCTCAGTTGGTCTTGGAACCTGTATAGTAGCTGTTACCTCTGCCTACAGCTGTGCCCACATCTCTTCAGGGCTAGTTCCTCTTTGTCCTCCAGATCTCTTTACCTGAGAAACTTCCTTGAGTATAAATCATATGTGGAAGCCATAAGAATTCTCTCAGACGTTCAACCCTAGGGAGCAAAACTGACCTAACTCATTGCTGTCTTTGCACCAAAGACATATCCTCCAGCCAGTTACTGAGTTTGGCCAAGATACGAAAGCAGACCCATTCCTAAGAGACATCGAACTCCCCTGACAGCCATCCCAGGCTTAAAGACTCACAGATGGCTTTGACAAGTCTTAGACTGCACGGCAATCTATGACATATTCGCCCAAACTTTATCCATCTGCCTTTCACTCAGGGTCACACTTGCACTAAGGCTATGTTGTTCTCCCAGCTCCCCTCAGCTCCTTTCCTGTTTACCCTCACACAGGCATTACCACTAGTAAAATCCTGGCACATTTCAACTTTTTTTTGCATCTGTTTCTCAGAGGACCCCAATTAAAATGGTATGAATATTTGATCCTGTGACATTAATAATTTTAAAAATCTGCAGGAGATCATAATCTAAAATTTGTTTATATTGTTACATTATTCATACCACATACATTATTGTCCTCATTTTTTTTTTTTTTTGTATTAGGAATTGAGGCTCAGAAAGAATAAATAACTTAATGGTAAGGCTCATAATAGGCAAGTGTAAAAGTAGAATCTGCCTTCAAACTCTTTAACACTGCATCTATCAAATTCCTTCCCTCTTCTAGACCACCGAGGGCTTCAGAGGTGCCTAAAAAAGACTGAAAATGCCACCAGATCTGCATCCAAAGTATGCTTTGAGGATTTGTACTTTGGTTGTGACTGATCCTAGGGTCATGCATTTAGTCAGAAAGGACAGAATGTTTAGCATTTTTATTATACACGACATTCCTCTCCGGCAGGCACACATACACCCTACACCATGCAAATGCATTTTCTTCTGACCCCTCCTTATTTTCGTGAATCAAGTCTACCAAAGGTCAATGTCTTTGTCAGCAAGAGGGTGGACTTGGGTGGTGTGACGTGACAAGAGCTGCAGCCTGTTAGCAGTCGTCTGTAGTGGACTATGATCCTTTCTCTCCTACCTCGCAGGGTAGATTTCCCTCTCCCTTTAGACCAGCCTAGAAGACAGAATTTCCCTCTTTTGATGTTTGCAAGGCAGAACCACCTGTTTCTCCCAATGCCCCGCAGAATTGCTGCAGGCTGTTTGGAAGGGTCACTTTATCGAAACTTTACTGCAAAGGCTTTCTACTTCTTCACTCTGCTGTAACTCTTACACCAACACTCTTGCTTCCGGCTTCTCAAAGAGACTTAACAAATCCCAGAGAGGCCAGAGCGTGCAGCCACCAACTCACAAATCCTGAAATATTCAAAGTAACACGAGTTCTCAGTAGAAGCCGCACTGTGTACCAGTCTTTCCCTGTGAGAGTGGATGGTATGCTGTCATTTCCTCCAGAAAAGCCCCCATCTGCCAACATGACACCCATATAACTTGGCACCATTTTCTCCAATACAAGTTTCTTCTCTATTTTATATTTAGGTGTATTTTCCCTTGACGTATAGTCATAGCAAGAAATTCTTTATTGAAAAAAAAACATTTAAGGAGAGAACAAATATATTTGCTGTCAGAGTAATAGGAATAGTGCCAGATTTAAAGGATGAATACGTGGTATGATTCTAAAATGATGAGACTGATTTTCAAGTATAGTTTACAAATACATCCTTAACAATCTTATCCTTTTTTAAAATTTGTATCAACTAATAACTTTATTACACTGATCACAGTTAGAGGACACACTGTTATTTTTATATAAGAGCTGGTTAATAACACAAAATGTCATTATTCTAAAATTATTTAAAACTGAAGTTTTTGAATAGAAACTTTATATGAGGGTCAATTCATGCATATTACATTCCCATTTTGTTGAAAAGTAAAACTGAAGTGCAAAGAGGAGAATTAAGTTTCCCAAGGTCATCTATCTAATGAGGGACTGAAAAGGAATTAGAATGTGGATTCCCAGTATGTAATTCATTTCCTGCTCTGGACTCATCTTGCAAATGTCTGAACACCATGGTGAGCTCTAATTGTTTCTAAGCAATACAGTCCATATATGATAGGCCACGGTAAAATCTCGGAAGTGTTATGCTTTTATATCCCTGGAGGCATTCGAACAGTAGCGGGGAATTGCTTATCAGGAAGTTTAGAAATTTCTACCCTGGTTTTGAGGCCGCAGGACTTGAGTTGAGCTTTGCAAAATGGGTAAGATTCAGGCAAATCAAAAGGAAAAGGGGGATTTAAAGAATGACCCCAGAAGAGATGAGTGCTTTGGGTGTGTGGGGGTGGGGGGTGGGGGTAGTAAGTATACACTTTACTACTATGTATACAAGAGGGGCTGCAACACAGGCTGAGAAATTGGGGGAAGCAGCAGGGGTCTTGGAAGCTGATTGCAAAGAGACGCTGGTGCAGTGTGATGGACTCAAGTGGGAATCACCCTGGGTAAACGGCCAAGGTGCAAAACATGATTGTCAATGAGAGAGATCTGGGAATTCCAAGAATCTGGATTTGTGCCCGGCCCAGTATCTGACCCTATATCCTCTTGTTACACTGGGAGGCTGATGTACATCCCCTGTGGTTTCTAAGCAAAGCTGATAGTCACATGTGGGAAGGTGGTTTTTCTGAGAGCAGGTATGCGCTGAGCAGTAACACACAGTACAGACTTAGGAACCATGGACTTGACCTCCCAGAGCTGCTCCGGTATACTGTCACAGGTGAAGACAGACGTAGCATAACATGGATCCGTGCAATAAGGAAGCTGAGGGCCATGAAAACAAGCAGGGGCAGTTCGAGGCGAGGAGAATTAGCGACATGTTTACAGAGAGGGAAGCTGAGGGGTCAAACACTACAGATGAGTACAGAGAAATAAAAAATGAATAAAATCCTATCGTCTTTCTTCTCCCTCATTCTAATTCCATGTAAAAGGCATCAGCCAGTGTTCAGGAGCCATCATGAATGATAAATGTCCTCAAAGTCTATGTGGACCCAACCTAAACATGTGTCTCAGAAGCAATGGAGCATCAGAAAGGTTCCAAAGCCCACAGATGACAAGACAGACCATCTGTCACCAACATAAAACATATGGAGAGTCATCAAACCTCAGGGAAGAACTGTCTTCACAGTGAGTCAAAAATTAGGCTATTAACTTAGGCATTTAAATTGGAGCATGAACCCCACAGGTCAGGAGGAAATCCACTTTTACAAGGTGCAAAAGTTCACACAGAAATACATGGATTAGCTGATCTGAGAACTGGGTCCAGTTGTCACCTTTGGGAAAATCAAATCTGTCATAGTAATAACAAGAGTGTTAAGATGATTCACCTATTCAAATACTAATCACAATAAGGGAGGGCTCTTCTACGTATTATTAAGCTAAATAAAACATTTTTTTCAAATGTAAAGATGCGGCATACTTCCAGATAATAATACCTGCAGAGCCTTATTAAAAAGTATTCACACATTTAAATAAAATGAAATTCCAGCCTAACCACCTCAGGCAGATACCTCTGTGTGGGGTGGCTTTCCCTCAGAGTTGCTTCTGAACAGCCACTCACAGGGGATTTCAAAGTCATTTAGCTCTCATGGCATTACTGATATTGAATTCAGGTTATTCATGTTGCAAAACTAGTAGTTTAATCATCTAGGACTATGTCCACACTCTTAGCACCTAAGCACTTTCACCATGTAATATTGAATAAGAGTGCTGATAGTAAAGAAAAAAATAAATAAAACAACTCCTATAATAAGATTTATTTCTGAAGGCAAAGCTGCCAAGGTCGTTTACCGATGCAAACTTATCAGTTTTTATTCAGCCCCGATTCTTCAGGTATTAGAACCTTAAGACAACCTCACTAGGCAGAGAGGCTTACCGTCCTGTGCCCTCCACACTTGAAGCAACAAAGCCAGAGACTCAGCCAGATTCTGAGTTCCTTAAAGATATCTCCCACCACCCAGTCTGGCAATGAGCATCACAAGGTGTTCTGAAAAATCCTATGGACTCACTGTCACCTCTGTATAAAGTGTATTAGTCAAGACATGCACATAAGCTACAGAACTACCAACCTCTCAGTCTTAGACTTCACAAAATCGAGGCCTATTCCCACTTGTATCGTGGGCCAGTGGCTTTTTAATCAGGCAGACTCCTGGTTCCTTCCATCTTGTGTCACCAGTATATTTGAGGGCCTTCTAGTCCTCCACTGAATTATTTACATTCCCTCAGCCAACTGGCACAGTGAGAATGGACACTGTCGGGGGACAAGAGAAAGCAGATTGAAGAGCCTTCTCTGCCACATAAGCTACCTGTCCTTAACTTTCAAAAAGGGAACTTTGAAAAGAGAGCAGTGGAAGAATGGTAGAACATTCCCCAAAGGAAATGACAGTTTCAACAAAGAACTTTCTAAAGAAAAGGCTACGCTCCATGCCTGCGTCCCCCAGTCATCCACTGACATACCCATTGAGCACCCGCTCTTGATTACATCCTCAGAGCTACATGGGAGCCTCTGCAATCCCCCCTTCATGCCTGAGAGCAGCCAGGTTCCTGGAAGGAGAAACAGTAGACAAAAACCATGGGGTGGGAGCAAGAACAGAGATCTGCTAAACAGTGCTGCCTCTTCAGGGCCCTTCTATGTTTCGGCTTCAGAAATTATTTGTGATGACAACACGGTTGGTTGTGTTCGAATTGGCATCTCTTAGTTTCTCACAACAGATGTGGGGACCATGAAATTTCTATCTGAGTACAAATAAAAAGAAATACACTTAAAATACACTGAATAAAAATTAAACCTAAGTTCCTAATCTGTAGCAAAAACCATAAAGGTATTAATTCCCTCTATTCTAATCATCATTTTTATGAGAACTTATTCTAAAAAAAATCATTCAGGAGAACAAAAATGTTATATAAATTAATGTTTTTATCACAGAGTTAGCAACAATAGTTAAAAAAAGAATAGTAAACGTGCTGAAATTCTGAACTTATATTTACTTGGTGGAATATGATAGACTCATTAAAACTACACTAAGTTGCAACATGAAAATGTTCATGTCACTATTTTAATAGAAGTAGAAAATTAGACGTGTCTTTCACATAGA
>PVKE010017274.1:0-31016 GCA_004027555.1 Craseonycteris thonglongyai
CGCTTCCGGGAAGTCCCCAGAGCACACATATCACACAGGATGCCGCTTCCGGGAAGTCCCCAGAGCACATATATCACACAGGATGCCGCTTCCGGGAAGTCCCCAGATCACACATATCACACAGGATGCCGCTTCCGGGAAGTCCTCAGAGCACACATATCACACAGGATGCTGCTTCCGGGAAGTCCCCAGATCACACACATCACACAGGATGCCGCTTCCGGGAAGTCCCCAGAGCACACACATCACACAGGATGCCGCTTCCGGGAAGTCCTCAGAGCACACATATCACACAGGATGCTGCTTCCGGGAAGTCCCCAGATCACACACATCACACAGGATGCCGCTTCCGGGAAGTCCCCAGATCACACACATCACACAGGATGCCTCTTCCGGGAAGTCCTCAGAGCACACATATCACACAGGATGCCGCTTCCGGGAAGTCCTCAGGTGACACATATCACACAGGATGCCGCTTCCGGGCCGTCCCCAGAGCACACATATCACACAGGATGCCGCTTCCGGGAAGTCCTCAGATCACACATATCACACAGGATGCTGCTTCCGGGAAGTCCTCAGAGCACACATATCACACAGGATGCCGCTTCCAGGCGGTCCCCCGAGCAGGGCGCTTGTGGAGACAGGAAGCAGAGAAGCAGTTACCCTGGGCGGGAGCAGGCACTGCTGTGAAGTGGAAACAGTTTCTGTTGGGGAAGATGAAAAGGTCTTGTGTGCAGATAACGTGATGGTTTGACAACATTGTTACTATTAGGTAATTCTTTCGAATTGTACACTGATGAATGGTTACCTTACATATATTTTAGTACAATTTAAAAAAAGAGGTGGCTCTCAGCTGAGCCCTGCTTTAGGCAAGCATGCCAATAACATGAGGGTGGGTTGGATTCAGGAATTCTTGGGCCAACGGGACCGGTGACCTTAAAAAAGAAGGTAAATCGCATTCTTGGGATAATTTGTTCCAGCGTCTAGTCCAACCTAAACTCCTCTGCCCTAACCCCCAAACAAGGGGCCGCTAGCTTCCACGGCCTCAGGCAGGCCCGGGTGCGCGGGCGGGGCTCTAGCCCGCGTCAGGTGATCCTCAGAACCTCTCCTCGCGCCTAACGACGCCGCGATGCCTAGCTGTGCTCGAATAGCCGTGACGCTGAGGACTTCGGACGGTCCCGAATGTAACGATGGGACGTGCACGTGAGCTCCGTGTGTGCACACGTGTACGCATGTGTGCGTGCGGTCGTATTTCCTCAGCCTGTGCCCGAGGTGCTTTGTGTGAGTGGCCTGGTGACCCCTGGGTGTTCCTCCTCCTCACGTCCTTGACCTTCTCCAGGGAGCGCGTGGAGCTGCTGGAAGAGGCCAAGAAGATGGAGATGGCCAAGTTCCGCTACATCCTGCCCGTGTACGGCATCTGCCGGGAGCCCGTGGGCCTGGTCATGGAGTATATGGAGACAGGGTCCCTGGAGAAGCTGCTGGCTGCCGAGCCGCTGCCCTGGGACCTGCGCTTCCGCATCATCCACGAGACCGCGGTGGGCATGAACTTCCTGCACTGCATGTCCCCGCCGCTGCTCCACCTGGACCTCAAGCCCGCCAACATCCTGCTGGACGCCCACTACCACGTCAAGGTGGGCCGGGGGCCTGGGTGCTGGGGGGCCCTGGGGCCGGGGGTCCCTGGGGCTGGGGGACCCAGGGGGCCCGGTGGCCGGGGGCCAGAGGAGGTCCGCAGTGCGTGTGTGGTGTTTGGAGGAGAACCTCGCAGTCACCCTGGTGAGAACCCCTGGACTCACTCACACGGGGGTCTCTCCCCCAGACCCTGGGGCACGGCTCTGAGTTCTGGGCGTCCTGGGAAAAGAGGAGGTTGTGGATCTGTGCGTCCCGGGTTGACAGGACATCTTAGGCGGTCGTGTCAGATATCGTTCCCGTCCCGGCTCCTGTGGGCATGCGGAAGGCATGGCCCTCCTCTGAGGGTCAGAGGGGCCTCTTAGTGCCGCCCTTCCTCCTCCGGCTCTGTCCCTGGGGGGTGGGAGTCACACCTGTCATTGTGAGGGGTCTGTGAGGGGCCCATGGAAGCACTCGGCGAGCACAAGTGCCGTCGGGTGCGTGTGTCCGCAGCCCGGAGACAGTCCTGCCTCCCACACCAGGGCTGCTGACGCGGCTGGTCCCCGGGGCCGGGTCCACACGGGGTGCTCACTCACGCTCAGTAAGGGGCACGGCTGCTGTGGTGCAGCGTCCGACACGGTGGCCCGTCTTCCCTGGGTTGTGGCGGGATTTCCTTCCCCCGCTACGAGCACCCATGGGGCCGGCCTGGGTCTCTGTGGCGGTTTAATAAATGGGTGCAAAGCCCTCCGGAGCCCAGCATGGCTGAGCGGGGTGCACCGGTCTCCGGGGCCGGACGCGCAGGGACCCGGCGGCTTCGGGGCCCGGGTGCGGGTGGAGGGACGCGCCGGCCCTGCCTTCCTGGGCGCCGGGCTGCCCTGCATGGCGGCTTCGCTTCTCTGTGACTTCGGTCACGTTAGTCACCTCGCACAGCCCCAAGCAAGCAGAAGACGTGCTTCTCTCATCCTCGGAAAAGGCCGCTGGGGTGTGGAGCCGGGGCCTTGTCTGAGGTCACGGGCCGGCCACCGGATTTCTGGGCACTTGGCAGTGGGTGGGTCTGGGGAGCAGCAAAGCTTCCCTGTGGAATCTGGACGTGAGCCCCACCCCTCCCCTTGGGCTCTGGACACTCCCTTCTGTCCCCAGACGGGAGGATTCCGGGGAGAATTCACAGCGAGCTCCTCCCGGGCGCAGAGGATGAGCACTTAATTTAAAAAAAAACACGGAATTGGTGTCGCCGTGCCCACGCGCAGGGTGCAAATGCTGATGTTAAGGTGTCCGCAGTGAGACCCATTTCACGTCGAGGGTGAAGTCGCGGGGTTTAAAATCTCAGACCCCCTTCCGGCTCCTTCGACGTGATGACACTCCCCGGGGAGGGGTTCTCCGTGGTCAGCGTGGCCCCTCGTTAGCCCCGTGGACGGGGGTGTGCTGGGCACAGGGGCCCTCGCGCCCAAGCAGGGGCCGGCGAGGCCAGGCAGGGCGCGAGGAGCAACCCCGGGGTCGGGGGTTGGGGGTCAGCAGCCGGTGGAGAATTCTGATTTCTGAGTTTGTGTGTGGACCCCGGGGCTCATTTTCTTTCACCACGTCCATTGTGGAGCCTCTGGCTACGGGGGGCCCAGAAATAAAGGGAAGAGGCTGCCCCCGAGGTAGGGGCGCGGCGTGCAGGTGCCTCATGGATCGGCAGGGTCGGCGTGGTGGCTTTATTCTGGGGAATGGGCGCTTTCCTTCCGGAGTGGGGAGTTTCTGGAAGGCCAGGGAATGGCCAGCTACCGGGGGCCCCGAAGTGGCCCGGCCGGCCTCCCTCGGGGACCCACCGCCGTCCTGGCTCAGCCTGGCCGCAGACGCGGAGGGCCGGCGCCGTCAGATGAGGGCAGAGGTCCCTTGCAGGGCCGAGTCTCCAGCCGTGACTTCTCCCCGCCTTCCGCGGCCATGACGCCGGGCCCTGCACTCGGCGGGTGAGCTGGCCCGCGGGGGCCGGCGTTCGGGCCTGCGGCAGCCCGGTGGCCTGCGGCTCTCTAGGGGTGTTTGGGGAGGAGCCCGGAGCGCATGGGAGGCGTCAAGGAAGCCGGGAGCCTTGAAGGAGCGGACGAAGGGTCCCAAGCCCCTGAACGCCGGCCGGGGGGATTAATCGGGCCTGGAGGACTGCCTGGTGCCCGCCCCCTGGGATTGTGTGTGACTTCACCTGCCCCGTTGTGGGTGCCCCAGTGTCTGGGCAGACCCCGTGGAGAGAGGTGTGTGTCAGACGTGAGCGTGGGTGCCACGTGTTGGTGGAGGAAGCAGCGAGCGTCTGCCGATCACAGAACGTTCCCGGGGGCGGACCGGGCGGCGTGGCGTGTGTTTTGCTCGCTTTAAAGGGTTTCTGGGGGTGCAGGGCCCTTCTCAAGAACGTGCCGCCGCTGCAGACCCGGTTCTTGCTACGCCAAGTGCCCGCCTACCCAGCTGCCCGGGCGGCGAGGTCCTGGGCCTCCGGCGTGACTCCTGAGCGGGGCCGCACCGTCCGAGGTTGCGGGGCAGGTGTGGACCAGGCGTCTGAAGTGGCCGCCCCGGGGCCGCCCTCCGTGGGGCTTGCTGATTCCGCTCGCTGTCCGTTACAGATTTCCGACTTCGGGCTCGCCAAGTGCAACGGGCTGTCCCACTCCCACGACCTCAGCATGGACGGCCTGTTCGGCACCATCGCCTACCTCCCTCCGGAGCGCATCCGGGAGAAGAGCCGGCTCTTCGACACCAAGCACGACGTGTACAGGTGAGGACAGGTGTGCGGCCCGGGGCCCCTGCGCCTTCGTGCCCCGACCAGCAGTATCCCAGAAGCTCCCATCGGACCGGTGTCTGCGTCCAAACGAAAGGGTGTGAGGCGGGTGCTGGCGGGTCCCGGCGGCCGGGGACACGGTTTCCCGTGAGGGGCTGAGGGCGTGCGTGTGCGTGGTTGGTGCCGTTAGGGCCAGTGTCGTAACCAGGCCGACCACTTCCACACTGGGAGCGCTTGGGCGATTTTAGGAAGCGTGGGGCTCAGAGCTTGTCGGCTGAGCGAGCCGGCCGCTTACGCAGCCTCTGTGCCCGTGGACGCCGGCTCTCCACACTCCCGTCCCCTCTGGCCCGGCAGCTCACGCCTCCTCATGCCCGCCCCCTGTGATGGGCACAGACACACAGGCAGTGCACATGGTGCCCATGGGACGTGTGCAGTCTGAGGACACAACCCACTGACTTGTGAAGGTCTGAGAGTCAGGCTCCTTGGAGCAGAAGATGGGCAGGGGCGATGCGGGCGTGCCCCTCAGCCCCCGTCGTGTCCTCGTCTGGCACGCGGTGACCTCGACCCATGCCCATTGCTGCCACACCACGCCCACTGCTTTGACGGCAGCTGCTGTGCGTGTGCTCAGCAGGGACACGGGGTGCTGGTCACAGCTGGCCGAGTTTGGGGAGAATAGGGCTCTCTGTGTGCTCTGGGGTGGGGGGCGTGACTGTTTGAACTTGCAGCTTACAGTTCATTCTCAGCGGAGGATTTTATTGGGTCTCTGTGAACAGCCGCTGTCGCTCAGTGCAGGGTGTTGCTCCGTGCATGAATTCCTGCTTTTGTTTTATTTTATGACACTTATCAGATGGAGTTCTTGTTCGCTGCATCCAGAGTAAAGAGGGCTCCGGGGGAGCTCGGTGGGGTTCCCAGCGGGTTTTCCGGGCTCTCGGGGGGCGGGTTCCCCACAGTGCCCAGAGCTGCCGGCGGCCTGGGACACCCACTGCTTGTGAGAAGATGGCTGCGAATCCAGCTGGCGTGGGCCCTTCCGCCCGCGAGCCGAGCGTGCCACTGTTCCCGGGGAACTCACGGCTCAGGTGGCAGGGCTCTGTCCCTTGTGTAGCACCTGAGCTCTCGGGGCTGGGACACCTGGTGCCGTATGCGTGTCGGCCCGTTGAGAAGCCTTCGTGAGCAGCAGGCCCTGGCTGCTCCCTCTCCCTGTGGTTTGGGGGCTGGGGGTGCCCCCCACGCGTGTGGCTGCGTCCGGGGCTCTGGCTCACAGCCCCTGAGCTGCCTGCTTGTCTTTGCAGCTTCGCCATTGTGATCTGGGGTGTGCTGACGCAGAAGAAGCCGTTTGCAGGTGAGTAGCTTGTCCTGGGGCCGGTGCCCCCGTCGCTCCTGCAGCAGTGGGGGCCGCTCTCCAAGGTCCCTGGAGCCCACACTCCCACGGGTGGGGGGGCTGCTCAGTGCCGCCCAGGAGGTCAGCACAGAGGCTGCAGTCCTCCTGGGCACCGGTGGGCCTGTGTGCCCACCGAGCGCCCTGCGGTGTGACTCATGCACAGGACGGGACGCAGATCCGAAGGGCAGTGGTTCTGTTCTGTACGGCGCCGGCTGGTTCTTCAGTGCGTGTCTGTGATGTCATAACACACATGGCAGGAGACGTACCGTCTTAACCATTTAAAGCAGGGGTCTCCGAACTTTTCAGCCCGCGGGCCGCATTAACTATCCAACAGCAGTTGGGGGCCGATGACACACTCGAGGTCCAAATAAAAAAGAATCAAAACATAGATGTTGTTTTTAATTATTTATTTAGTATTATTTTATTCAGATAAAAAGGTCTCCACGGGCCGGATGAGAGGGCGATGCGGCCCGTGGGCCGTAGTTTGGAGACTCCTGATTTAAAGGGTGCCGTTCAGTGGCGTTAAGTCCATTTATGGTGCTGTACAATCACCGCCACTGTCTGAAACTCTGTGCCCCTGTGGTCACGTCCCTTCCCCCACCGGCTACTAACCCGTCCGCCTTCTGTCTCTGAGGGTTTGCCTCTTGCGATTGTTTCCAGTTGGGTCTTTTTTAAATGTTCTGATTTTTAATCGTGATAAAACCCACGTAACGTAAGGTTGACCATCACGACCATTTCTGCGTGTCCAGCGAGTTCAGCCGTGTGAGGCGCAGTCCCAGTGCTGGGTCCAGAAGGGCTGGATGCCCTTTGACACAAGCAGGTGCCCAGGGGTCACCTCCCCCCGCCCCACCCCCGTGGCCTCTCTTCTTCCTTCCAGGCGACCACATGGCTTCCGTCCTCGGAGCGTCGTGTCCCGACTTGGTGCTAAAGGGTGTCCCAAAATTCACGCAAGAAGTAATTTTGATAGCAAACACAGGTTTATAATTAAAAATTGTAAATTTTCATTGCTTAACCCTGAACTATCAGCTGTCACGCTATTTTTTTCATTGGCAACACTTTACTGCACAAATGACGCAAAATTCAAATCTTGCGTGAATTTTGGGACACCCTTTAAAACTGAACTGGAAAGTCAAATACCGTTCTGCTCCCTTGGACAAAGGGTTCCTTTTCCTCCACAGGCATCTCTGGGCTACTCACGCTGTGGTGGCTTGACCCAGAATACCTGAAAATGCAGGCCCGGGTCAGCGAGCGGCCCCAGGTCATGGTTGACACGCAGACGCGGCCGGTGGAGGGCCGGCCCCGTCCACGCTGTCTTTCCACCACTTGCCCTGCCTCCCTGAGCCCGCCTCCTGCGTGGAGGCCCGTGGTCTGGGTTCTGTTAGTGTGGCGGCCTGTCCCGTCTGACATGAGAGGATCCGATGGACGCGAAGCACAAGGCCAGGCCGAGAGCGGCCCGTGCTCTGTCACGTGGTGGATGGTGGGGGTTCCAGGTGCAGGGCACGCAGCACCTGGTGAGCTTCCTCCAGCCGCGTGTGGCCACAGAAGGCCTTCCGGGTGTTCGTTTGCTTCTGTGCTGTGGACGGGGCCTGCTGGGTTTGGGGAAGTGTGAGCTCTGGTGGAAATAATGTGTTGTTACCGACGATGGGTGTTGCACAGGGTTTGATGGGAAAGGGGAACAGAACATGAGCGTACAGTCCTGGCAGCTGTCGGTGGCTTTGGACCCGATTTCCTCACCTGCCGCCGTGCTCGGGCTGCGGGGCTCCCGGCCGTGGGCGGGCTGGGAGCCGCCGGGGTGGGGTGGGGGCTGGTGGGAACGGACGCTTGGCGTCCAGCTTGAAGGGCAGAGTGGTTTCAGGCTTCAGCGGAGGAAAACACCTGCCCACGAGGCTCACTCAGGCCTCTCAGTCCGTGACCAGGATGGTGATGTGATGAGTGTGTGTGTTTCTGCAGGAGGTTGGAAAGGAGGACAGTGGGGCCCCACATGAGGAGTTTTGGGGGCCCCCAGACTGAGCCCTCCTCAAGGAGACCGAGATCTTGTCCAGCTCACTGCAGAGGCTGGGGGTGGCTTAGCTGGGGGACAGGAGTTAGCCGTTCTGTGTCCCCAGGAGACTTGGGTGGGGCGTTCTCCCTGGGGGTTCGCCCAGCGCTCTCCCCTGGCCGAGTCCCCTCTGGAGATAAGGCACCAGCCTCCGGCCTGCGGAGCTGCCCTGACCCGCCCGCCCTTCCTTTGCAGACGAGAAGAACATCCTGCACATCATGGTGAAGGTGGTGAAGGGGTACCGGCCGGAGCTGCCGCCCGTCTGCAGGGCCCGGCCACGCGCCTGCGCCCACCTCCTGCGTCTGCTGCAGAGGTGCTGGCACGGGGACCCACGCCAACGGCCCACCTTCCAAGGTGAGCCCCCGGGGAGGGCGCCCGCACGTGGCCGCGTGGCCTGCCTGCTGGAGTCACAGGCGAGCAGGTGACCAGGACGGGGACAGCCCGGCCTCCGCTCCTGCCGTGGGCCTCACACGCAGGGAACTTCAAGGGCAAGTCCAGCCGTCCACCCTCGGCTCCGGCCCAGGGCTGGGCTCGCCGCCCGCAGGGGCCTGGACTGGGTGTTTCAGCTCCGCACACGGCGATGCGTGTGCTGGGGACTTGTGTGACCGCTGGCCTGAGGCTCTCTTTGCCTTTTCCGTGGGGTCTTGTCCCCGCGGAACGGGGGTGTTTGGTTAGGAGGGTGATCCTGGCGATACTGTTCGTTGCCTTTAAATTGGGGACAGCGTGAACGAGGTAGGAGGCTCACGTGCCGAGCGTTGGCTCCCCTGGCCATTGGGGTACATGCTCGAGCCTAGCCCTCCGGTCTCCCCCAGAGGAGGCTTTTTGGGGAAACGAGCCCCCTGGCTCCTACTAGAATCTGACAAGATCCTGCCCGGGGTTGCTGACGGGAGGCCCTCGGGGTGGCCTGTGAGCTCTACTGAGGACCAGCATGTGGGACCGCGTCCTCCTATCCCTCCTGAGGTGACACATTTAAGTAGCGTGTGGTTGGAAGTCGAGTGACGTGCCCTGTTTTTTCTTTCCCCAAAGAAATTACTACTGAGACCGAGGACCTGTGGATTAAACCTGATGACGAGGTGAAGGAGACGGCACAAGACCTCGATGTGAAAGACCCCCCGGAGCCCAAGAGCGAGGTATGGGGGTCCCGGGTGGGCTGGCCCCTCTGCGTTATGTGGGGGGCTGCGTTTTTCTGGCCGTTCTGCGGGCTCCCCTGCCAGCCTGGCCCCTCTGAGCCCCGTCCCCACCGGTCAGCCACGCGTCCTTCGCTCAGTGGCCGCATGCGCCCTGTCCCCACCGCCTGCCTGTGGTTACGAACCGTGTGGTCCTGCGGGTGACATTAAAAAGCCACCAGGTGGATGCTCTTTGAACTGAGGGAACAGGAAGCCCCTGCTGGGTCCAGTTGGGGGACAGTACCTGGGCTCTGGGGGGCTGGGGTGGTCTTTGCACCCCTGGCTTGGGGGTCGTCTCACAAGTGCCACCCGGGTTATGTAAGACGTGATGAGAAACTCCGCAGGTCAAGGCGTTACGACTGGACCCTGTGCAGTAATAAGACTTGGGGAGTGGCACCCACCAGCTCGCTGTGGCCTGTTACCTGGTCTGGGCAGCTCATCCCCAGCGATGGCAGGGAGGCTGGGACATACGCACACATTTATGGTCCTCCCACACCCCTCGTCTGAACACAGAAGGGTGTGACCACAGGTTGGGGGGCAAAGGTCCCCGGGGAGGCGACCTGGACCCCGATAAGGAAAAGAAAGGGGTAGGGTGTAGACTTGTGTACGGAGCCACCATCCGAGCGGATCAGCAGTTTCCCAGAGAGCAGGGGTCTGGGGCCGGGTGGGCGGGAGTCGGGGAGAGACCCGAGTCCCCCTGAGGCTGGTCGCCCAGCAGACATCTGCCGTGCTCGCTGCGGAGGGGGCTCCCGGCAGGGCTGGGTCACAGTGCTGTCCCGGAGCGGGGCCCGCCTCCTGCCCTTGTGCACACTCAGCCCCCGGGAGGGGTCTCAGCTGCAGGCAGGGGGGCCCAGCCTGGCTCCGCCCCCTGTGTCTCTCACCAACACCGAGTTGCATGCCTGCTGCTGCATGGGTGGGCTTTCTGCTTTGTACCAAGCCGGCCATTCTGCCCCAGGGGTTACTTCCCCGCCCGGCGGCCGGGGGACCACGTACCTCTGTCCAGCGCGTGTCATGGATGGAGCCTAACCCACCGCCCTCTGCTCATCCTCCCAGGCGCCCGCATCCTCGCCCCTCAAGCGAGCCTCGGCCCCGGCCTTCGACAAGGACTACAGCCTGTCCGAGCTGCTGTCCCAGCTGGACTCGGGCATCTCCCAGACGCTCGAGGGCCCGGACGAACTCAGCCGCAGCTGCTCCGAATCCAAGCTCCCATCGGCGAGCAGCGGCAAGAGGCTGTCGGGGGTGTCCTCCGTGGACTCCGCCTTCTCCTCCAGGGGGTCGCTGTCCCTGTCTTTCGAGCGGGAGCCTTCGACCAGCGGTGAGCGGGGACCCTGGGAGAGGCCGGGCGCGGTGACGGGGCAGCGGCCGGCAGGGTGTGGTGAGGGCCGCCAGCAACCGGGCGTCCGGTCCTGACCCGGCGGTCACTCCTCGTTTGCTCCATCCCTTCACCAACTGGTTTTGGGTGTCGGGCACGGTGGGTTCCCTGAGCCCACTTCCGGACACGTGCGCAGGCAACGTGCTACCGGGCCCTGGGCCTGGCTGTGCAGGGGGACCTCACGGTTCTGGGTCCGACCTTAGGTTTGCAGGTCAGAAAACCCAGGTGGGCCCAGGGGATGAGCCGAACCCCACACTCTTTCTTTCTTTTTTTTTTCTTTAAAGATTTATTTTATTGTTTTTGACAGAGACAGAGAAAGACAGAGAGAAGGGGGAGGGCCCAGAGCAGTCTCCATAGTTGACAGCATTAGTTTTCCATATAGTTTCACTCCACAGGTGGGCGCAGGGCTGCGCAGGGCAGGAACTGGGCCGGGAGCCTCCCGCATAGGCCCCGGCAAGAACCGAATTGGGGGCACAGCCCAGCTCAGCATGTGGGTCCGCATGGGCCGGGGCCGGGATTTGATCCTCAGGCTCCGGGGCTGCAAAGCGAGCACTTTACCTGCTGAGCCATCCCGGCTTCCCCCACACTCTTTCTGAAGAGACCAGGCCTGCCCCCCTTTCTTGCTGCTGGGCATACACCCCCACACTTCCTTACCCGTGGCTCCTGGGAGGTTAGGACAGCCTGCCTGTTGGAGGGTCCCTGCTCAGTTAGTCAGCTTGTCTTTCGATGTTAATATGGGGTGTGTATGTGTTGGGGGGCGGGGGTTTGAGAAGGTTCTGGTCCCCACGTGAGGGCGCTGACGCTCACTGATGCCCCCTCACTGCCACCCGTGCCAGAGGGGACCCTGGGGGGGGGGTCCACGTTTCCTGGCAGATCGGGCACTTCTTGGAAGGGAGGACTTTTTCTGGGGCCTCCCGAGGTGTTGAGCGTGGCGTATTCGGGGCACAGGAGGGCACTTGGGGTTGGAAAAATGCCTCACGAGGTTGCAGAGCTGGGGAGGGTGCAGGGGTGCGGCCTGACCTCAGGCCCGCAGGGGTGCAGAGATTGGGAAGGAGAGAAAGGCCTGTTGTCTGCGGAGCACGCTGTCTAATGCTTCCACGTGCCCGCCATGGGTCTTCACACTTGGCATCATCCAGGGCCCCCCGGAAGTGGGGTCAGAACATGGAGCCCAGACCGCGTGGGTCCTGCGTCCTCATCTGCCTGTGCCGGCCCCTCCGAGCAGGTTTCTCGTGAGGGGTCTCGTTTCGTGCACGTGGGGGACTCTGGGGACTTTTAATGCAAGCAGAACCCCTGCGGTCCTCCTGGTTGGGAGTCTCAGGCTGTGCACGGTTACGGTGGGGACGTAGGGACACGAGGCACCGTGTGGAGGCTGGGCTGGGGGCTGGCCACGGGCCCCGGAGGGGGTCCCTGGGGTGGGAGCTGTCAGCCCCCAGGTGGATGGGGGGGCCTCTGTCTGGTCTGTGCCTCGCCCCCCACCTTTCTGTTAGCGGTCGCTGACATTTGAGTCCCAGCAGGGGCTTGAACTTCACACCCTTTATGTCCTCACGCCCCGACAGGGCGGCTAGAAGGATCTTTATGTTGCACGTTGACAAAAGCACCCCTTGGGGACATGAACTTGCCCAGGGCCTCCCCCTCTCGATCTCAAGTTAACTCAGCAGGGACAGCAGGAGACTTCAGCTCGGGTCTAAGACGACCGGGGGGCACTGGCGGGTGTTTAGGAGGAGCGGGCGTCTGGGCCTCGTCTGAGCCTCGTGCCCCCGCTCTCCCCGCAGATCTGGGCACCACAGATGTCCACAAGAAGAAGCTGGGCGACGCCGTGCTGAGCGGGGACACGAGCCGGCTCATGAAGATCCTGCAGCCGCAGGACGTGGACCTGCTGCTGGACGGCGGTGGCCGCCTGCTGCACCTGGCCGTGGAGGCCGGCCACGAGGAGTGTGTCAAGTGGCTGCTGCTCAACAACGCCAACCCCAACCTGACCAACCGCCGGGGCTCCACGCCGCTCCACGTGGCCGTGGAGAGGAGGGCGCGGGCCATCGCCGAGCTGCTGCTGGCGCGCAAGGCCAGCGTCCACGCCGCGGACGAGGACCAGTGGACGGCCCTGCACTTCGCGGCGCAGAACGGGGACGAGGGCGGCACGCGGCTGCTGCTGGAGAGGGGGGCCGCGGTGGACGCGGTGGACTTTGAGGGCCGCACGCCCCTGCACGTGGCCTGCCAGCACGGGCAGGAGAGCGTGGTGCGCACGCTGCTGCGCCGCGGCGTGGACGTGGGCCTGCCGGGCAAGGACGCCTGGCTGCCGCTGCACTACGCCGCCTGGCAGGGCCACCTGCCCATCGTCAAGCTGCTGGCCAAGCAGCCAGGGCTGAGCGTGAACGCCCAGACGCTGGACGGCCGGACGCCGCTGCACCTGGCCGCCCAGCGAGGCCACTACCGCGTGGCCCGCGTCCTCATCGACCTGCACGCCGACGTCGGCGTGGGCAGCCTGCTGGCGCAGACGCCCCTGCACGTGGCCGCAGAGACCGGCCACACCAGCACGGCCCGGCTGCTGCTCCACCGGGGCGCCCGCAGGGAGGCGCTGACCGCCGAGGGCTGCACCGCCCTGCACCTGGCCTCCCGCAACGGGCACCTGGCCACCGTGAAGCTGCTGGTGGAGGAGAAGGCTGACGTGCTGGCCCGGGGGCCCCAGAACCAGACGGCGCTGCACATGGCCGCCGCCGCCGGGCACACCGAGGTGGTGGAGGAGCTGGTCAGCGCCGACCTGCTCGATCTGGCCGACGCGCAGGGGCTCAGCGCCCTGCACCTGGCCGCCCAAGGCCGGCACGCCAAGACGGTGGAGACGCTGCTCAGGCACGGGGCCCACGTCAACCTGCAGAGCCTCAAGTTCCAGGGCGGCCCCGGCCCCGCCGCCACGCTGCTCCGGCGCAGCAAGACCTAGCTCGCCGCCCCCCGGACGCAGGGGCGCCCCCGGGTGCGGGGTTCTCGTCCCGTTGTTGTGCCCCACCTTGGGGACAGAGCGATGCCGTGATGTTCAGCTTCCCTCCCCTTCTAATGGCCTGGTGGCCACGCTGATGGAGGGACCGGGCCATCCAGCGCCGGCCGGGCGTCTGCTCGGGCATGTGACCCTCGGACGAAGGCGGTTAGAAGGCGCTGGACCCATCTCCCCACCAGCGCGCCTCGTGTCGGGGGCGGTGGGGTCAGAATCATTTCGTTGTGCTCCGCTCCTGGTGTGGGTCCCTCGGTGACAGACACCCTGAGCCCCAGAGCACGCCGGCCCGCAGAGGCAGGGCGGCAGGAGTCGTCGTCCGCCATTCTGCTTCAGAATGTTCTACGGGATTCTTGTTCAGGGTCCCGTCCGTGGACGACCACCGTTGTCAGCGGTTGCTTTAAACTTCTTAAAAGTGTTCCTATCCCCGGATAGTCTAGTCTGCAAGCGGTGTGTCTAATGTAACGAGGTTGGCTTTTGAACACAGTGACCTTCCCAGCTCTTCCGCGTCCAGATGTGTCCTCCGTCGGTCCTCCTGGTGAGCGCACACACATCCCCACCGTGCAGCCGGCTGCCGTTCATTTCTTAGGGCATCAGATGTTTGGGGACTCCAGAGCCAAACATCGACGAGTTGTTCAACTGTTCACTCGCAACCTCAGTTTTGGACTAAGAACAGTATTACCGGGTTAGATGGACCACCTCGCTTGTCGGTTTCTTCCCAGCTCGGACTTTTAGGGTCCTGCCGTTTGGGGTCTCCGAGGGGCTCTCTGGCCTGCTTCACAGGAAGCCCCCTCCCTGTGCAGCCCCCACGGCGGCTCCGGAAGAGAGCACCGCACACACTCGGCTATAAAAGGGGGTTGTCTAGCCCCTTCCGTCATTGTCGTGTGTGTCTCATGCGTCCGAGTACTGTTCTGAGATGGAGTTTGCTGCAGGAGGGGAGCCTGTTTGCAAACATGACCTGTGTTGTCTGATTCAGAGATTGACATTAATATACTGTGTATGTTAATGTGAATCTGTGGGCAGGATACTTCTTTCCTATGACAGGAGTTATCCAGACGGCTTAGAAGCGGCTATGTTTTAATAGGCCTGTGCCTTTACTACGATATGCTATTGTATAGAGCGCGTGGGAGACGAGTTCTGTCTGATGTAAATAAAGCTACATACTCTTCTACTTTTTGAAGCCAGTGGGACGACTCTTTCTTACAAATAAGCTCGAGCCATCTGATTTCTGAGATGCGGAGAGCCGAGGCCGGCGTGGTGTGGAGATGCCCTTCCCACCGGGCAGCCCTGGTGCAGGGACCTCGTCCGTGACGTGGGGGCGGGACAAAGCAGGAGGCACCCCGGCTTCCTGCCCTTGCACACAGGTTCAAGTCTTCATGCAGGAAGTGAGGACTGCTGGGAGGCTACCAAGGCCTCTCCCGCCCTGCAGAACCGGGTCTCCCTCCCTAAGACAGGACAAGTCTGAGTCAGCTGGGCCTGCACCCCACGACTCCAGGAGCATCCGGAGTGGGGTTAGGGGAGGAGCTCAGTGGGCAGAATTGGGGTGACTGCATACTTGGGGGTGAGAACATGCTACCCTTCACCCGGCAGCCCCTCTTCTGTCTACCCAGTACCTCCAAGCAGAAAAACATCTACGGCCCTGACACTTAAAGCCCCGCCCCCACCATCCTGCAGTGACGCCCACCCATGACAAGCCCCGCCCATGAACCCGGGCTTTGGGACGTGTTCCCGGCTCATGTCTGGAAAATAAACATGATGCAAAGAACGCCCCTCATGCGAACGACAAAGACACCGCCCCCAACCAGACCAACAATCAGAGAAAACCATCAAACAGGAGAAGGATGGATCAGGAGAAAACTTAAAAATCTAATTATCTTAGAGAGAAAAGAGAAGATTTTAAATAGAGGAATATCAGAATACAAGTGGGCTTGTGTGTGGGGGGGGTGGGGGTGGGGTGGGGGGGTAAACATTGAGAGAACAGAAACTGAAAAATATTCTTTAATAAAACTCTTAAAAGAAGGGAGGTCAGGCTCATTCCAGGAAGCTAGGCGTTCCAGAAACAGAAGAAAATATTCCCAAACTAAAGGACAGGCGTCTCCGACAGAGAAGGCCACCATGTGCGATCCGGGGCAGCCATCCAAAGCACGGCGTCCCGGAAAGTCAGAATGCGGCCGGAGCTTTCAGGGGGTTCGGGGGTGATTCTAAATCAGGCCACAGACCTACACAGCCAAGGAGAAGCCGGAAGACCAGACAGCACCATCGCTAGTCTGCGAAAGTACTTGTTCTGTCCAGAACTCTTCATTTTCTCCTTCCTTTCTAACTTCCTGTTCACGTTCCCAACTATCTCCCTGGGCCACTTTCTGGGTAACTGACCTCAGACGAGGAGCTGTCTTTTAGTTGCTGACTTCGGGAGACCGAGGCTGCAAGTCATGGCAGTTAACTCACCCATCGAGATTTTTATTTCACCGTCATCGACATTCTAAACGCCCCACTTCGTTTCTTCTGAAGCTGCCTCCACCTCCACCCGCAGCGTCTGTATTCAAGTCCGTGTTTTACATCTATAACCATTAAACCTGCCTGCTTGAGTCATCGCCTGATACTCCTGCTGCCCGGGGTCCTAGGGGTTTATCGGGTCTGCTGGGGACCTGTGTCCACACGCTTTGTAAGTTTGGACTGTGAGCTCATTTTCAGCAGGGCTCTCTCCAGTGCGAGTCTTTAGTGTCTGGGCTGAGGATGTGTCTTTACTACGTGTGTGTTTGTAAGACTCTCAACTACATTGCAAGCCTGTGGTTACTTTTATGGTAGTTTTAGGACTGTGGTCCCGGACTGCACAGATTGGATGCACTTACCGTAAATCCCAAACCTGAAGAGGACAGACCTCTCCCTGTAGGTTCTTAAGAGGAACTTTTTCTTTCCCTCCATGAAACAGGCTGGGATACACACACTTTCGGGTCTTCTCCCTTTGCTGGTGGGTGCACATATTCCCTCAGGGTACGGGGGGCCTTCAGGGGTGTCCCTTGGAGTAGCCTCCGGGGGCCCCGGCCTCACCTCCTCCCCTGGGCTGCCCCCGGGTAGGGAGCAGTGCAGTCTCAGGGCCTGAAGCAGTGTGTTCACCGGCTGGGCCCTCATTTCTCTTCTCTTTTGGCCCCTGGAGATTTCATTCCCTTTCTTTCCGGTGTGATTAGCTGGCCACTTACAAGGGTTCTCCCATGCTACGGGGCATTTCTAGGTGTGTAATAAAACAGGAAGTGTTCGGTTTAGTTCACACAGGCAAGGGGCGGGTCTAGTCATGCTGCCCCAGCCATGGTGATAGATAAACAGTGAATTTTTATCTCATTGTCAACAGTGACAAGACTACACTGGGTGGCTGTGGGTGGGGTCATTGTGAAAGAGCAAGGTCTCCATCTTCCACAGCTGGAAATAAAACCTCAAGCACTGAGCAGAAGCAGTGACCAGACTTGCCAGCCCACGATGTGTGAACGCGAGGAGAGAGGGCTGCAAGCTTCAGCGTGCCCCCGCCTTCCGTGGGGTGACAGCCGGCTCTGGGGTGGGGGGCCAGGCGGGAGGGGACGGCTGATTTCTGTTTTCTGGCCTTGAGTTCCTGACTTTTCACACGATGTTTTCTTACCGATGTGATTAAAAAACAGACCCATTACCCCGAGAGAGACTGAAAATGCTGCCCACACGTGTCTGTTCGCTGGCCAGAGGGGAAATGAGTGGTAAAGGGGGGTGTATGGTGGGAGACCCCCCTCCCTGAGGGCTCCCAGGTTACAGGGGGCCGCTGCCTTGGGCTTCCACATCGATTCTCCTGTAGCCCCTGAGTGCTAGCTATGGGCACCGGGATCGCCCCGGCTTTCCCGAGGAAGATGGAAGGGGTGCACAGCTGATGTGCAATGTCGCTGACCCCCAGACCGGCCCCTCCGAGGTACAGCTGATGGGCTGGCTTCGCAGTTAAGGCACCCCGGGTTCTCTTCCCGGGCAAACAAGGCTTCTGGGAAGGCGGCGTTTCCAGGAATGCTTTAGCCCCGAGTGGGAATAACCGGTGTTTACTCGGAACTGGGTGGGGAGCCCCTAATGCGCTTTTTCCTCTTGTCACCTGCCTCCACCCAGACGGGCCCAAGGAAGCAAAGGCGTTCACCCGGGCTCCTGGAGCTGGAGCCCGGATCTCTGGCTGGGGCCCTAACCCGCTTGCCTCCGGCCGTCCCAGCCTGTGGGCAAACCTCCGCGTGGCCTTGGTGGGCAGGGGAGGGCGGCTGGGCCCCCCGCTCTGACAGCAGGACCTTCGGCCTGGCCTGGTGGGTGTCACCCAACCTACTGAGTGAGACACACCTTCCACTTCCTTCCATGGGGCCTGTATTATCACAGTGGTTGCTGCAGGGAGATCTTGACCCGGTCCCTTTGGTCCAGTCATGCGTGGTACCTGGACACTGACAGCATCCAAAGTATAAAAAGCCCACTGGAGGCGTATAAGCCAAAGAATTGCAAACAGGGACTCGCATAAGTGCCTGCACTCCATGTTCATAGCAGCGAGACCCACAGCAGCCAGAGACGGGGACAGCCTGCTCTCCTCCAGTGCTGTGCGGTCCATCGTACGGTGTGTGCAACCATGGAAAGGAACCAAGTATTGAAGCTGGGCTTCAACGTGGATGAACCGCTAAGTCGTCATGCTCAGGGACAAGGGAAAGACACAACAGGCCCCCGACTGCGTGATGCTGTGTGTAGGAAATGAGCAGAAGAGGCTTTCATCAGCCCCAGGGGAGCCGTACGACCCGTGCAGGTTGGGGAAGGGGCAGCTCAGGGTGTCCCATGCCCCCTGCCTGTCAGGGCTCTGCAGAGAGCACATGGCCTGTGGAGCTACACACACAGCATAGGCTTGAGGGCCTGGCCCCCGGGGTGGAGGATGGCTGGCAGGTCTCAGCCCTGCTGGGTGGGCCCGCAGGCCCATGCAGCAATCGCAATCTGAGGCCATCTGCTCAGAGCGTTCCCTCCCGCTCAGGGCAGGTGGGTCCGCCTGCGGTTTTGGAAATCCTGGGGCTGGTGAGAGACCGCCCGCCCACGTGAGGGAGGCCAGTTCGCTTTATTCCAAGTCCAGCGTTTTAAATCTCACCCAGAACACCCTCACAGTCACAGCCAGGACAGTGTCTGTGCACCGAGGCCCAGCCCAGCTGACACGGAAAATTAACCACCACCTCTGCCCCCTTCCCGGCAGCTCTGCCTACTGAGGGGCTCCCTCCGCGCCCCGCTTTCAGCTGGACGACCCTCATCGTCCCCACTTAGCATCCAGGGACGCTCAGGGGACTGGAAGACGCAGAGTTGGGGCCACATGGGTGTGGGCCACTGTTTCCCTCTGGAGAGGAAGGTGGGAGGGAAGGGGTTAATGCAGACACCCTCGCAGCCACGCCAGCTGCCAAGTCACCAGAACCGCTTCTACCCATCTGGGCACATTTTTCCTTCATTCCTCATAGCCAGCGGCGGCCTGTGGGGACCTGCCACAGGAAATCGTCACCTGCGCCAACCTGAGCAGGGCCTTGCAGGTGGCCTCCCTACTGCCCTCACCCCACAGCCGGCCTCCCCCGCCCCGGGTCCCACGGCCCCGGGAAAGGAAGCTTCCCCGCCTGCTGGAGTCAGGGACTAACGTGCCTCGACCTGGTTGGCTAAGACTGAGGCCGATGCCACCGCTCGCAGCCGAGGAGAAGGCGTGCATGTGCCTGGACCTTGACTTTTTCCTGCATGGAGACACGTGTGGTCAAAGGCACCAGGCCGTGACGTTGGGGAGACCTGGGGCTGAGCCCTGTTACGAACCTGCAGTGTGCCCCATGGGAACGCGCACCCTACCAACACACGCCCTGCGGGGATGGGGGCACACGCACCAAGACGGGCACGCGACCCCACGGGCACAAGCAGGCGTGAGGCCCAGCCAGGCCTGTTAGACGCGGGGGAACACTCGCCAGGCCTGGCCGGTTGTTACAGCTGTTTGCAGGTTCAGCAAATAAACGTGCAGGTTGGAGAAGAATGCAGGAGGCTAGTTGCATTCGAATTCAGGTAAATCGCGAATCATTTTCTAGTGTCCGTATGTCCCAAACGTTGCGTGAGGCACAACAGAAAAGTTATCCATAAAAAAAAAGAAGAAAGAAAAATTCAGGGGGAAGCCGGGAGGGCTCAGTGGGTTAAGCGCTCACTTTGCAGCCCCGGGGACCCAGGATCAAATCCCGGCCCCGGCCCGTGCAGAACCATATGCTGAACTGGGGAGTGCCCCCAGTTCAGGTCTCTCTCTGTCTCTGTATCTCTCTCTCTCTCTGTCAAAAACAATAATAAAAAAATAATAATAAAAAAAAAGAAAGAAAAGTTATCTGTGGTAGAGTTTATTCACTTTTTATTACAATTTAAGTTCTCAGTTTTACTCACCTTTTATTTGATATTTTTATTAAGAATTGCTTGTAATTTTTTAGTTATCCCAAATATTGCATGGGACTTATACAAATTATAAATGACGTATGACTATTTATAACTTACACATACTATTTGTATCACTTTATGAACACGTTTGCTAAAAAATTGTTCTCCGTTTATCTGAAATTCACACCGAACGGGGCCTGTAGCTTCTCTGGCCGCCCTGCACACCTGTCTTCCCAGCAATGCCTGGCGATTTGAAAAGTACAAACCTCGTTTTTAAACGCTCTGGAATTTGGATTTTGCCCAAGAAGGTCGATAACAGCCCATAGGTTTTACAGCAACCCCCAGACACCGTAACTCCACTAGCAAAAAAGGTGGTATTTCCTGCGTTACATGGACAACATGCTTCACCCACTGCAAAAGTAGACACAAAATACGGGGAGCAAGATTCACCTCAAAATGTGGAGTCGCTTGTTTCTTGATTTCGATCACCACGGGGCCAGGACTGTGGGTGCTGTGAGGGTGACGAATCTGAGAAGCCGCAGCGAGCACCCAGCTCCTGTCAGCCACCGGTCAAGGGCGTCTCCCTTATCAGCATGAGTTCGCCAGGGGGCTCATTCAGGACACCAGCCAGCGCGGTTCCCCTCTGCGGCTCCCGGCCTCCGGGCCTCTCTCCCCTCAGCAACCAGCAGACTGCAGACCAACTCGATTCTCCCAGGCCCTGCACTGACCCATCTGCCCCCATGAAGTCCCCTCCCTGTGGCCCGTCTCCAGCCTCTCCCGAGCCACCATCCTAGACCTCCATCCCGGCCCCTTGTTCACCTCCCTGGATCTGTCACCTCTGTCCCCCTTCTGCGGGGACACCCTCCTGGCCCACGGCCCCACCCTCCTCCTCCTGGACCCGGTCACTGCTGCTTTCTCCAGGAAGCCTTCCAGCCCTGCGCTCAGGGGAGCCGAGCCCGCCCGGGGCCCCTTAGGAGGTCCTCACCTGATGGAACCTTCCCAGGTGTCTGCATTAATGGGACCCGTGGGGGTGTCCCCCCAGACACGTCTCCCCCAAACCGCCCAAGAATTCCATAATAGGGGGCACCTCCCCATCCAGAGAAGCCGTTTTTCTTCCTGGCAGGTGCCAGGCCGATCGAGGTCATCGGTGGTGGAGGGCTGGGGATGGGGAGGAGGCAGGTGGTGTGGGGGCCGAGGGTGGGAGCTGGGGCACGAGTCAGGGCAGAGGGCGTGCGTCCAGTCCCTCAGGATAAGGGGCTTTCATGCTCACTGAGAAATGGGGAGGAAGGACGGCGTGCACGCACGCGTGTGCACGTGTGCGACGCGTCCTGAAATTCTAAGCCTCCAGAACTCCGAGCGCAAACCGGATTGATTCTGCCTCTGCGTGTCTCCCCGTGGTGTCGCGCCCACACTGGAGTGGGGTGGCAGCTGTCTTTCTTCCCTGCCGTGTCCTGTCCTAGCGCAAGGCGCAGCCCTCTGAGCGTTTTCAGCGGTGATCGGACGACAATGGATGGAAGGCGCGCTGGAGGGAATTCTGAGAGGCCCCCAGCCACACCCTTCTCCCAGCTGTGCCAACGTGAACTGACTGTGGGTGCTGCTGGGAGGGGAATTTGCAGGTGTGATCAGGCCCCAAATCAGTGGGCGCTGCGATGAGATTGCCCAGGTGGGCTTGACCGAGCCCCCTGAGCCCCCCGACATCTGGGCCAAGCGTCACCGGAGGAGGGGGCCCGAAATCTGAAGCACGAGAAGGATCAACGTGGGGAGGCCTGGCCTGCATGGCAGGTGGCGGCTCAGAGCCGAGAGCAGCCCTCAGCCGGCAGCCGGCTCAGAGATGGAGACCTGGGTCCTACGGGTGCGGGGACCGGGTGGGCCGGGAGGCGGCTTCCTCCCCCAGGACCTCCAAATAAGCCAGCCGGCAGACACAACTGTGCGCAGATAAGTGGGTGCGGGCTCCCCGCCCCTTTGAGTCCGGGGGTTTGTTGCACAGCAACAGAAAGCGAGCCCAGCGCGTCTCTGATTTGGATTCTGTTAGCAGCAAACCTCAGAGGTTACTGGAACCTCAGACCCAAGCGTGTCCCCTGCCAGCCCCCTCAGGTCCCCGCCTGTTCACAATAATAAGCCGTGACCGCTCGGCATGAAGCGCCAGGTTAGCTCCAGATACTGTCTCACGTGATCTCTGGCCTCTCAGCACGGGTGCATCGGACAAGGGCCCCCCAGAGGTATGTTCGAGTCCTAAACCCCGGGATCTGCGCTGGGACCTGTTGGGAAGCAGGGGTGGTTCCCCCTGGGGCTGTCGGGACAAGTCCTCTCCTTGAGGTGCCCGCCCACCTTCCTTGGCTTTCAGCCCCTCTTTCACCCTCAAAGCCAGCAATTCCGTCACTGCTTCTGTCCTCACATCTCAGTCTTGTGAGGACCCTGTGGTGACATCAGCCCTGCCCCGATAATCCAGGACAATCTCACCAGCTCAGTCAAGATCCTTAACCCTACGAAGGGCGAGGTCAAAAAAATCAGAGTAGGGAAGCCGGGGTGGCTCAGGGTAGGCGCTCACTTTGCAGCCCTGGGGTCCAAGGATCGAATCCCGGTTCTGGCCCGTGTGGACCCATATGCTGAACTGGGGAGTGCTTCCCATGCGGGAGGCCCCCAGTTCAGTTCTCACCCCCCAATTCAGTCCCTGGTTCGAGGCGGAGGCCCCCAGCCCGGTTCCCGCCCTGCACGGCCCCCTCCCACCTGTGTGGAATGAAACCATGTTGAAGACTGATGTCGTACAGCTGTGGAGACTTCTGTCTGTCTGTAGCTCGTGTGAATCCGAGAGATACACTCGTTACTAGTATGTGCTGAAATAAAAAAAATTAAAACACTGCAAATACAATAAAATACATGGTTTTAAAATTTGTTTTCAGTTACAATCTAGAAATGATTAAACAAAGAAATAAGCAAATATAAAGAATAAAAAATTTTCTTACCAAATAACGGAAACATGGATATTGAAAAAAAAAACAACCAAAAAAATGTCTTTAACACTAATTAATCAGAATCTTCAATAGTTGGCTTTGCAAAATGTTTGTAGAATTACCAAAAAACATGTATTTTATTATATTGGCAGTGTTTTAATTTTTTTGTCATTATATCTAAAGTCTTTTAATGCATATTTTGTGATGAATATGTTTTTCTCCACTGATGTATTAATATGGTTAATTACATTAATGCATGTAAATAAGGTGACCAGATTGTAACATGGGTAAAGCGGGACACCATTGACCGGGGGGGAGGGGGTTCTTGATGAAAAATGGGGTCTATTTCCCGCCGTTCCCTAGCTTGTCGTGCATTCTTTCCAAAAATCGGGACTTTTTTAAAATGCCGCGGGACACGGGACAAATTGTTAAAAATTGGGACTGTCCCGCCCAAAGTGGGACGTCTGGTCACCTTAGTGTAAAAGCAATTTTAACATTTTATAAATGAGCCCAACTTGGCCATGATTACTCTTTAAAATGTTGGACTGAGTTTATTATTAATTTACATTTTTGACCTTTGATCATGAGAGTCTGGCCTATAATTAAAAAATTTTTTTTTGTTTGCAGTTCAGCACATACTAGCAATGAATGTCTCTGTAAGACACGTGACCTCCGCTGTGATGTTTCTGACCGCACCCTCCAGGGCTCACTGACCCCCATTAAGTAAGGCACGCGGGTCCCAAGGATGCGGGGGTTGGGGGTCGTCCTCCGTGGGGGCCTCACTGTGCCCGCCGCTCGAAGCAGAGACCGGCGCGTGGAAGCAGCTGGAGTTAGTGTGTTGAGTGGCAGAACCATGACAGCGTGACGCCGGGTCTAGGCCTCAATGTCCCTCCAGGACACGTACCGGGATTGTCTGCTCCCGGAGGGGCGGGGTGCACAGAGCACTCGGGGGGGGGGTCTCCTGAGTGCTTCTGCCACCTGCCGGCTGCACTGCGTGGGGTCAGCAGGTCAGCGAGCCCTGCAAATGGGTCTCGGCCCCGCGGCCAGGGTCCAGTCCCGCGGAGAGGGAGCTTGGGTGCCGTCTTCCCCTTGGGTGCCACTTTGCACTCCAGGGGGTGCTGACCCCGTGGTCGCTGCCTTGGGGGGCCCCGTGGCCAGGGTTGCCTGGGGCTCCCTGGCTGAGGGAAGGGCCTGTGAAAACCCGGAAGGTGACCCTGGGCCGACCTGCCTTCCCGCCCTCAGGGGAGGATCAGTGACCAGGTGATGGTGCGGGAAGGATCACCATTAGGCAGTTAAAGCTCAGGGCCTATGAGCCTCCCTCTCCCCACCCAGGACTGAACCCTGAGCCCCAAAGCGCCACCTGCACTGCAGGTGTCCTGGTCTCCATGGCGACCAGGAGCCACTCACAAACAGAAGGCTCTGGCCCTCGGGAGGTGAGGAAATCCAAAGGGCAAGGTTTCCATTTATAGCACCTTGGTCCAAAGGTGTCAGGCTAGGTCTCAGCCAAATCCTGCTCAGAGTGACTAAGTGCAGGGAGGGGGACAAGCTGGTCTGCTGGCTCTGCTCAGAGGGTGCCACGGGCAGGGTGACTTTGGCCATAAACAAAGGAATTTCTAACTCCCAGAAGCCAAAGCCATACTGTCAGTTCCTGGAAGTCTAGAGGGAGAAGCCCTGAGTGAGTGAGATTTTCTTGTTGTCCCCCAACCACACACACACACACAATGGCTGCAGGAGCTCCAGCCATCACATCCTTCCAGGACCACATCCAATGCAGGAAGGAGGGAAGGGCAGGCGGTAAAGGGGCTTCTCTTCTCGCAGCTCTTTAATCATAGACGCCTACCTTGTCCAGGAGCCCTCTGTGCCATGACTTCTCATGGGCTAGACGGAGTCTCACAGCCACACCTGGACATTCAAGGGTTTTAAAGAAGCGGAGGCAGGTGGCAGAGGGCTTCCCTGAAGTGTCTGGTCCCTGCAGCAGACAGGCTGTGAGACTCATCCTCTCCACACACACACGCACACACGCGCGCACACACGCACACACACTCACACACACGCACGCACGCACACATGCACACACGCACACACTCCCATTTGGTCGGTGTGGTGCCCACGAGGCGGGCTGGCCCCTTCTCAGGAGCGGGTAAAGAGTGAGGCCTGAATCGACCGAGGCTCCCCAGCCCCGGGGGCTGAGTAGGGGTAGGTAGGGGGTCCTTCCCGGAATGTTTGCTGCCGCTGTGGGAAGGAGGCACCCGCTGGAGGTACCGAGTGGCCAGGACAGAGCCGAGAGCTCCCGGGGGGAGACAGTGGCTGGAGAAGGTACATCGTGTCTCCTCCTCCCAGCGTGTATGTTCCTCGCACCCAGAGGACAACGTCACCCGTTGTTTCTGTCTCCGTAGACACTGTCCTAAGCAGGGGGCCCCAGCTGCCCCTCTGCCCACGGAGGGCTGTGCGGGGGATGGTGGCGGTCACAGCGTCAGTGCTAATGCGTGGTGTGGGCAACGTGAGGACGGTGCTTGTGGCTGCTGGTTGGGACTATTTTTAGCAGCTGGACTGGCCAGCAGGGGGCCCGGGGGCTGGGTCCATGCGGGGGAGGAGGTACAGGGCCCCCCCAGAAGCCCTCCCCTGGAGAATGACACCCACACTGCGGCTGGCCGTGACCTGGCTGAGAGAATCCGCAGGAGCGGCCCCCGCGTGGCTGAGTCATCTCCCTCGGGGCTCCTGCGAGCAGCTGGGGGTGGGGACGGGGCCGGCTGTCACACCTGAGCAGGGACCCCTCTGTTCCTGGCTGGCACTGGGCCCTGCCCCTCAGGATGCCCGTGTGACCCCACGGGAGTCTGCGGAGATCCTGGGAAATTCTTTTCCCTTCTTTTCTCTGTTCGGAATGGGGACCCGAGGCTGGAGTGGAGCATCTGCCAGGTGACCGGGCAGCCACCGTGAGGCGGAGAGCCGCGTGGCAAGGACGGCAGGGCAGGAAGGCGGGAGGAGCCGGGACGGCGGGGTCACGAGGCTGCTGCGCTGGCTGTGGGTGGCAGCTCACGTGCCGCGCGAGAACTAGGCCGCTGTCTGGTTGAGCCGTGGGATGAGGTTCTGCTTCGTGCAGCCAAGCTGAGCAGGCCTGTCAGAACCGAAGCGAGGCTGCCGGCCAGCGCGGCCTCCAGCTCACACAAGCCACTCGCGTGCCGAACTCCGGGGTGACTGAGGGGCGGGGGCGCAGGGGTCTGAAGGGGCGGGCGAGGGGCTGGCTGCACACTGCAGAGTCGCTGCACTGACAGGACGTGCTCAGAAACGCTTCGACCCTGAGATTTCCTCCCTCACCCCCCAGAGACGGACAACCGCCCCACCCCTGCTGAAGAGAACAGGTGCACACGCGGTAGGACACTTAGATCAGACTCCGGGCTCGGGGACTCAAGGAAGAGCAGAGAGAACAGAAGGCTGTCAGAGGACAGCTTGCCAGAGCGGCGACGGGGCTCTCCTGGTTGGAAGTGCTAACCAAGTGTCCAAACAGCGTCTTGAAATTTCAAAACACTGGGGAGTTAAAAAAAAAAGACGGGGGGCGGGGAGCCGGGAGCGCTCAGCGGGTTGAGCGCTCGCTTTGCAGCCCCGGAGCCCGAGGATCGAATCCCGGCCCCGGCCCAGGTGGACCCACATGCTGAGCTGGGGTGTAGCCCCCAGTTCGGTTCTTGCCGGGGCCTATGCGGGAGGCTCCCGGCCCAGTGCCTGCCCTGCGCAGCCCTGTGCCCACCTGTGGAGTGAAACTATATGGAAAACTAATGTCAACTATGGAGACTGCTCTGGGCCCTCCCCCTTCTCTCTGTCTCTCTCTCTGTCAAAAAAAAAAGAAGGAAGGAAGGAAGGAAGGAAGGAAGGAAGGAAGGAAGGAAGGAAGGAAGGAAGGAAGGAAGGCCCTAATATTCACAGGAGAAAAATAATGGGCTCAATCCAAAGGGTCAGCATTTCTCAGCAGTAATGCTGGAAAGCAGAATCTCATGGAGCAATACCTTCGAAATTCTCAAAAAATTTCGTCTGGAATCCTTCATCTATACAAACCATCCATACATGGGCAGAACAAGGACGTTTTCACAGGTGTAAGATTTTAAAATTGTGCCTCCCATGTACACTTTCTCGGGGAGCTAGTGCGTCCCTTCTGAGCAAGGAAGTAAAAGCAGCAAGGGAAAGGCGGGGACACAGGACACGCTGTCTCTAGCACAGAAAAATGAAAGGGGACTCCCACTGAGGTGGGAGGGACTCTCTGGACTCTGTCAAAAGCCCGGAGGTCGGTCACTCCGGGTACCAACAGGACAGACGGCTGCAGAAGGAACGTCTCTGCCGGAGAACAGACAACAGCAGAGGAGACGCGCTGGCCGACTGCTCCTGGGTCTGGCGCTTGTGGGAGCTTCCTCAGGTCACTTTGGAGAGTAAGGGGTCTAAGCTTCTTCAAGCCTCTGCTCAACACGGCCGCTCTGAGCTCCTTCCAGCACCTTCTATATGCGTGTCTCCTGCTTTCTGTGTGGTCGTCTCCCCCAGCCAGGATGGGAGGCTGGCAGGGCGGGGGTTTCTACATGTTTGTCCCCTGGGGTTGTCCCCAGTGCTTAAAAACGTGCTTTGCAGACAAACACGGAGGACACATCAGCTGAGAGAAGCCAGACCCCGGGGGGTCACGTGAGCACAAGATGCGTTCATGCAGGATGACGCGGAGACGGTGCTGGGACAGGGGCGGTGGCGAGGTGGCATGAGACCCCTGGGCATGTCAGGGGGGCTTCCCTTCCCACACGGCAGGTTCTTGGGGGGCGTCTGCTCTGGGCGCCACCTCTGCTCAGCACAACTCGTGGATAAAATAGTAGGACAGGGAGCAGGAAAGGCCACCGAGCCTCCTGGAGGCTGACACACAGGGCGTGGTGGCAGCAGGCTGGGGACCAGCCCGGGGATCCGAGGCCAACACTGTCAGCTTCCTGGGGACCTGTCCGACGGGTCCCCATGCCTCTGGAGTCACCCAGGAGGCAGCCGCGGGCGGCCCCACGGCAGGTCCTGTTTGCTGCAGGGTGTCCGGGACCAAAGCCCCCTCTGCACAGCCTGTCGCCCCCGGGGAAGGTGCCCCCCTTTATAAGTGAAGGACTCAGCTCACGGCTACTCTGTGACGTCGCCGGGACCCGATCTGGGGAGGGTCTTCGCCAGGGCTCCTGCCGTGCTCAGAAGGGGGTGCACTGAAGGTGCTCTCCTGAGGGACCTGTGCACGAGGCAGGGGGGCCCCTCTGCAGCCCAAGGCCCAAGGCTGGGGGTGGGGACAAAGGGGGCTGCACCTCCTGCTGCAAAGAGACCGCTCCAATGACCTGCAGCTGAGAACCTGTAGACCAGGACGTGCAGGAAGCTCCTCACCTGGTGGGGCCGCAGCCTCAGGTGCCCAACTCCAGAGACGGCGGGGGCTCCGTGACCCCCACGGCCTCGCATCTTGGCTGCACCTCACAAATGTGCTGACTGGCACAACGCAGCCAGCTGGGGGTGGGGCGGGGGGTGGAGCAGCAGTTGTTGACCAAAAAGTGAAATGATGTCATACAACAAGCGTCTCCCTCCACAGGGAGCGCAAGTCCAGCGACATGCCTGAAGTGTAGGGAGGGGCCATCCGCTAGGGCAGGCTAACAGAACAGCCCCTGGGTTCGAGGCCACGGAGGAGGGGCGTCAGGCGGCCCACTGCCCGGGCGAGGACGCCCCTCTCCCTCTGCGCTGTGCAGGTCGGCCCATGCTTGTCCAGAGCTCGCTTTGGGAGACTTCTCTCCATCGCTCCATCCGTGGCTCTGACCTGGGACAAGTTACTTAGACTCCAGCTTGTGCCTCCGTTTCCTCATCGGGTGGTTAGGAGGCTTGAGTTCATGTGAGCAAGGGCTTTGAGCAGAGCCTGCCCCCCCCCCCACACACACACACAGTGAGCGCTAAGTATATGTTGGGCATTTTTATGATTCCTGGTGTTTTTCCCCGGCACCGACGCCAGCAAGCTGTTTAAAAACGTACCCGATTCTGTCACCTCCTGCTTTGAAATCTATGAAGAATTGTTCTCCAAACGGTGTTGCGAAAAGATCAGGTTCTTCCTACTCACCTGAACCAAAATTGCCTGTGGGTGTAAGACAGAAAAGTAAGAATCAAAATTGCTTTTTTTTAATGAAGACGAAAGAATATTTAATTGAGCTCAGTTCTGGGAAGGAATTGTTGGCATACAGTTCATGGAAAGAATCGCAAACATATGAGTATGTTTGTCTACAGAAAATAAAATCCTCCTGGAATAAACATAGTGCAACATAAAAATAAATGGAGACTGTTGCAAAAATGTCAGCGTAAGTATGGGCAAGCAAAGGTTTGAACTTCTTGATACACAGAAGAGCTCTATCAATTCATCTGAAAAATATAGTCCAGGGGCAAAATGGCCCCAAAGCACGCACAGACAATTTGCAGATAGAACTTTAAGGTCTCAGAACTCTGCTCACAGTTAGGGTGATGTTTATGGGGCACTTGGGTCCCAGACGGTCTGCCTCCCCACTTGCTGATGGACAGAGGCTCAGCGGGGTTATGGAATCACCCCCGAGTCACCAAGCTCAACTCGACAGAGCCAAGATTTGAGCTCAGCTTGGATTCCGAAGCCTTCATCACTATGCTGCAACAATCTTTAAAAACAGAAGCTGGGAAGCCGGGATGGCTCAGCGGGTTGAGCGCTCGCTTTGCGGCCCCAGGATCAAAGGATCAAATCCCAGCCCTGGCCCGTGTGGACCCATGTGCTGAACTGGGGAGTGCTTCCCAGTTCGGATCTCACCAGGGTGAGCTTCCCATATTGGGGGCCCCCAGCCCAGTTCCTGCCCTGTGCAGCCCCGTGACCACCTGTGGAATGAAACTGTTGAAAACTGATAGTGCACAACTATGGAGACTGCTCTGGTTCTCCCCTTTCTCTCTGTCTCTCTCAAAACAAAATTTAAATAATTAATTAATATTAAAAAGCTAATTAAAGCGTATCTTTATTAACAGTCCTTGATGTGCAAGCCTAAACAACTAAGCAGGAGTGCTTGCAGCCATGAGACCACATTCCCTTGGAAATGCTAATGCTCCCAATGCGGGCGCGGCGGCCACACCCACTCACTGTGCCAATGCACACACTGCACAACCTGCTTGGAAAGCAGCTTTGACACAGGCAGGAAGAGCTGTAAAAAATGTCCTCACTCTCTGACCCAGAGATTTCACTTGTAGAAATTTGTCATAAGGAAGCAGAGATACAATCAAAGATTGTGAACGAAGGCTTATTACAGCATTGTTACGTATACAGATATTCAATACTCCCACACCAAGGACTGATGAAATAAATGATGGTGCTTCCAGGGTGGAATATTATGCATCCATTAAAAAGCACTTTTTTTTTTTTTTTTTTAAGCGCATGGGAAGTGCCAGGAAAAGATTCAGGAAGGAAGACATTTAAACCGAGTCTGGTGGAAGGAAGGCAGTTTCCAAGCAAAGACGGAGGTGAGAATGCTCAGAATTCAGGTGACTGGCGGAATGAGAAGCCCTGGTGTTCTGGGCTGGGGTGGGGTCTTGGGAGGGCAATGGTGGAAGGTGGGCATGGTGGGTGAGACAGGCCAGGTGTAGAAGGGGCTCAAGAACCCATCAGACTTTGAGCAACAAGGACATATTGAAGGGTTGAGACAAAGATCATCACACATTTTCTCCTATCTGTCCTCCTAAAATCTCATTTGTCTTTCTTGAAGAGAGCTATTTGTTTTTCCTCCAGAGAAAGAAGCCCATAGTGTAAGGTGACCAGATTGTAACATTGGTAAAGCGGGACACCATTGACCGGGGGGAGGGGGTTCTTGATGAAAAATGGGGTCTATCTCCCGCCGTTCCCTAGCTTGTGGTGCATTCTTTCCAAACATCGGGACTTTTTTAAAACGCCACAGGACGCGGGGCTAATTGTTAAAAATTGAGACTGTCCCGCCAAAAGCGGGACATCTGGTCACCTTACCATAGTGGCCATTCCCCTGCCCCTTTCTTTTCCCTACTAAGTTCGGTATATAAGCCTTTAACTTGAACCATTTAACCCCTCAAGCCCTTTCGATGTACAGACTCTATTTTCCCTCCCAGCAGCGTTTTGTGTACCGTGTACAAACCCTGTTTTCTCTCCCAGCAGCATTTCAACATTCGGCTCACATCCACTTGCCTCATCCATCAAAATTTTGTGAACGTGGATGCTATACTTTTTGAGATATCGCATTTAAATGAAGTCAGTGTCCACACCATGTTTATGAGACAAATTTAAATGCTGTCTGGGGAGGTTAAGTCTCCAAATGTTAAGTCGGGGCTTGAGGGTTAAGTCCCCAAATGTTAAGTCAAGGCTTGAGGGGTTAATGAGCCAGCTACTTTTT
>PVKE010017275.1:0-30949 GCA_004027555.1 Craseonycteris thonglongyai
TTTGTTGTTCTTGTTAAGCCTCTGTGTACAAGTTACTGTTCAATGCAGCAGAAAAACTCCTAACTAACATGTCATTCTCATCCCTTCCTTGGAATAGATGTATGAGAAAGCTTTTATAGTTTGCATGCTCAGAATATTTATTGTGTATTTAGCCAGTTTAAAGGATTTATCATTAATTACCAATGTGACTATAACTTAATTATTTCTACCTCAAAGATAAGTAATTTATGCAGGCTTTAGTAAATAGAACAGATATATTGCTAAAAATAAATTAAGTTTTTCCTGAAGTGTTAGTAAGAATATAGAAGAAAAAAAGGAGAATAAAAGCTAATATTTAGCAGAGCTCTGCTGTTTTTTCTGTTTAATGTGCTTAGGATATGAACTTTTTCAATAGATTCTGGCACATGGTTAGTAAATATTGAGTAATGATTACAATACTGGCAATATATCAACTGTTGCCCCCCCTCCCAATAAATAAATAAATGAATAAATAAATAAATAGAACAGTTTATACTATAGGTAAAAATAGATTGGATAAATTATGGATTCCAATGTTACATGCTCCAAAAGAGAACATCCTTCTATCTTAGAGGCCTAAATTTCTTGCTGTTTGAAAATGGGAATGTTTTATTAGGAATTCACTTATAGAAAAGTTTACTATAAATTTGCATACTTATTTTCATGAAATACAATTTTTTTCTATCATTTAAAAGGAGAGTTCTAGAAGAGAAGAGGAAAAGATAGTGGCATGAGAGGAGAACCCCAATAACTACCTGGGAAGGGACTTATGAACAAAGGGAAATCCACAGGGGAAACCCTGAGAAACACCCTCAACTGAGAGAACGACACAACACAGAACAACACCCAAAGGTTAGATGCAAAAGGGGCAAGCAGGAGAGGGAACAAGGTGGAACAGTATGGGGACAAGGATATGGAAAAAGACCCGGGGCTGCAGAAACAAAAGGGGATTGGAGGACTATGGTCAAAGTGGAGCTAGATGGAGGGCAGGCTGGAAGCAGAGACCTGAGGAGAGTGAAAGCCCCATGAGACTGGACAATTTAACATCCGAATTCAAGGGGTGGCACACTGTGCCCTACTCAGATCACGGTGCCTGAAGTAGAATAGGGACCATGGAGAAGTGGGGGCTGAACTTGCTGGGCAGATAGTGAGAGAGCAGGGCACAAGCCCACCACACCTCATCATACATGGTCGCTGATTTACAGAGGTGACACAACTGAGCTACTAGAGTTGTCTGTTAGGAAGCACCTTTTCAAGCCAGGGCTCTTGAAGTGAAAACAGCAGCTTGAACAGAGCAGAGGATTGAGAGTGACCCAGCCATAGCCTGGAAGGCCTGGTCACTTGCTCACAGAAACAGCACTGCTACTGCATAGAGACTGAAAGTGAAAGCACCTTGAGCAGAATGGAGGACTGAGAACAACCCAGCCATGCCACCAGCTGCAGCCCAGCAGGCCTGGTCACTGGCTCATAGTAACAGCATGCTCGGCTGCATAGACACGATTAAAGTGGAAGCATCAGAGCAGAGGGGAGAAAGACCTGAGCTGCTGCACTCCAACCCATATTAAACCACAAGTCCTCCTGCTGACAAAGGAATCTGCTACTGTGTCTCAGGCATGCACCACCAGCTCCTACTTACACTCCCCCACCTCCTCCCACACCTTCACTGCTCTGCCTTCTAACAGCTAAGCCAGCAACCTGAAGAGCAACCCCAGGACACAGAAATGAACTGCTTCCCACAACCCTCTCCCAAAAACCCCTCCCCCCACAACTGAGCCCATACTGCAATTTCTTCTACAACAGAGACATACCAGGCTGCAGTCAGGCCTACCTCACTCTCCCAAAGAGAGGGAGCATTGAGACTAAGACAGTTGGAACAAAAAAGAAGAAAAAATAAAATAAAGAGAAGCCCATTTTCAGGAAAACCCCCAGAGGGAAAACGTACTCATGCCTAAAGCAAAAACAAACAAACAAACAAACAAACAAACCACATCAAATATAATGCACACCTCAGAACCCAAAGCCCATCTAGAAAATCATGAACATTCTTTAGAAAATGAGCTTGCACAATTGGAATCAAATCTAAGTGAAACAGAATTCAGGGTTGCAATACTCAAGACACTCACATAGCTCAGTAAATGCCGGCAAAGTATGTAGACACAGTTGAATGACCTCAACAAGAAATTTTCTGATAAAAATGAATACTTTACCAATAAAATTGAGAAGTTACAGCAGAACCAATAGAAACTCCTAGAAATGAAATGCATAATGGGAGGACTGAGAAGAGAATTAACCATCAGAGGAAACAGAGAAGAGTTGGGACAACAAAGAAATAATAAAGGAAGGAAGACATGGATACGGCATATCCTCATATATCAATCATCACCCTGAAAAAAACAAACCCAAAAAACAATTAAAAAAATCTTAAAACAATCAATAATCACCCTGAATGCAAATGGACTAAATTCACCAATAAAGAGGCACAGGGTAGCAGACTGGATTAAAAAACAAAATCCAACCATATGCTGCCTACAAGAGACACACCTCAGCCACAAATACAAGCATAGACTCAGGGTAAAAGGTTGGAAAACAATACTCCAGGCCAATGACAGTCAGAGAAAAGCAGGAGTGGCCATACTGATTTCTTATGAAATAGACATCAGGATAAAAAAAAAAAAATAAGACATAAAGATGGTCATTTCATTTTGATAAAAGGGAAAATACAGCAAGAAAATATGACACTCATCAATATACATGCCCCCAATCAGGAAGCACCAAAATTTACAAAGCAATTACTAAGAGATCTAATAGCAGAACTTGACAAAAATACAATTATACTAGGGAATCTAAGCAACCCCTTGACAACATTAGAAAGCTCATCGAAGCAGAAAATAAATAAGGAAATTGCAGCCTTAAATAATAAATTATAAGAAATGGACATAATTGACATTTATAGGACACTCCATCCTACAACACAGGACTATACATTTTATTCTAGTGCACATGGAACATTTTCAAGGATACACCATATCCTGGGACTTAAATCCAAACTCAGCAAATTTAAGAACACTCAAATCATACTAAGTGTATTCTCAGACCACAAACCTTTGAAACTAGCGATCAACTGAAAAAGGAAAGTAGAGCAAATCACATATACGTGGAGATTGGTCAACATGCTATTAAAAAATGACTGGATCAAAAAGGAAATAAATCAAGAGATTAGAAAATTTGTAGACATGAATGACAATGAATACACGATGTACCAAAATTTCTTGGACACAGTCAGTGAAAGCAGTAATAAGAGGGAACTTTATATCATTATAGGACTATCTCAAGAAATAAGAAAAACTACAAGTAAACACCTTAATAGCTCATCTTAAAGAATTAGAAAAAAAAAGAATAAAGGAACCTCAAAACTAGCAAGCAGAAGGGAAGAAACAATAAAAATTAAAGCAGAACTTAACAAAATTCAGAGCAGAAAAACAATAGATAAAATTAATGCCACAAAAGCTGGTTCTTTGGGAAAAAATCAATAAAATTGACAAGCCACTGGCTAGGCTCACCAAAGGGCAAAGAGAAAAATCTCTTATTTCCAGAATTCAGGACAATAGGGGAGAGATCACAACTGACACTACAGAAATAAAAACAATCATAAGAAATTATTATGAAAGACTCTATGCACCCAAATTTGACAATCTAGAGGAAATGGACAAATTTCTAGAAACATATAGTTTACCTAAACTGAACCAAGAAGATTTGGATAAACTAAATAAACAAATAAACAATACAGGACTTGAAACAGCTATCCAAAACCTGCCCAAGGGCAAAAATCCTGGACCAGATTGTTTTACCAATGAGTTTTATCAAGCATTCAAAAAACTAATGCCCATCCTCCTTAAACTATTCCAGAAAATTCAAGAGCAGGCAATACTACCCAAATCATTCTATGAAGCTAATATCACCCTAATACCAAAACCTGGAAAGGATAATACCAAAAAGGATAACTAAAGGCCAATCTCCCTGATGAACACTGATGTAAAAATCCTAAACAAAAATGTTAGCTAACAGAATACAACAAGGAATTAAAGATTATTCACGATGACCAAGTGGAATTCATCCCAGGGGCACAAGGATAGTTCATCATAAGCAAATCGATCAATGTAATCCAGCACATAAAGCAAAAAAAGGATAAAAATACATGATTATCTCAATTGATGCAGAAAGAGCATTCGAGAAGATACAACACCCATTTATGATAAAAACAATGAATAAAATGGGAATTGAAGGAAAGTACCACAACATAATAAAGGCCATATATGACAAACCCTCAGCAAATATTATACTGACTGGGGAAAAGCTGAAGCCTATTTTCCTAAAATCAGGAACAAGACAGGGATGCCCCATCACCACTGCGATTCAACATAGTTCTGGAAATTCTAGCCAGAGCAATCAGACAAGAGAAAGGAATAAAAGGTATTAGAATTGGGAGAGAAGAAGTTAAACTATCACTTTTTGCAGATGACATGATCCTTTATATAGAAAACTCTAAAGACTCTATCAGAAATCTATTACAAATAATAGACAAATAGTGTAAAGTTGCAGGATACAAAATCAATATCCAAAAATCAACTGCATTTTTATACGCCAACAATGAAACTTCAGAAAGAGAGATGAGAAGATCCATTCCCTTTGCCATTGCAAACAAAAAAAATGAAATACTTAGGAATAAATCTAACAAAGAACATGAAGGACTTATACACTGAAAAACTATAAAACACTGTTAAAAGAAATTAAAGAGGGCACAAAGAAATGGAAAGACATTCTGTGTTCATGGATTGAAAGAATCAATGTAGTTAAAATGGCCATACTACCCAAAGCAATATATAGATTCAATACCATTCCCTTCAAAATCCCACAGTCATTCTTTCAAGAAATAGATAAGAAAATCATCAAATTTGTATGAAACCACAACAGACCACAAATCACAAAAGGTACCCTAAGAAAAAAGGATACAGCTAGGGACATCTCACTGCCTGACTGTAATCTGTACTATAAAGCCTCAGTAACCAAAGCAGCTTGGTATTAGCAGAAAAAAATATACACAGACCAATGGAACAGAATTTAAAACCCAGAAATAAACCCACAAATATGTGGACAGGTTATATTTGCCAAATGAGTGAAAAATATACAGTGGGGAAAAGAAAGCCTCTTCAGTAAATGGTACTGGGTAAATTGAAAAACCACATGCAAAAGGCTGAATGTGAACTGTGATCTCTCACCATATACCAAAATTAACTCAAAATGGATTAAAGACCTCCAACTAAGGACTGAAACAATAAATTGCATAGAAGAAAACATTGGTACTAAACTTATAGATCTGGGGTTCAGGGAGGACTTTATGAATCTGGCCTCAATGGCAAGGGAAATAAAAGCACAAGTGAATGAATGGGACTTTATCAAGCTAAAAGGCTTCTGCACTGCAAAGAACACTATCAACAATGCAAAGAGGCAACCAACCACCTGGGAGAAAATAGTTTCAAACAATGCCTCTGACAAGGGGCTAATATCAAAAATATACAAAGAACTTGTACAACTCAACAAGAAAAAAACAAGCAACCAAATTTAAAAAAATGTGCAGAAGATCTAAACAGACACTTCTCTAATGACGACATACATATGGCCTTCAGATATATGAAAAAATGCTCCACTTCATTAGCAATTAGGGAGATACAAATAAAAGCCACAATGAGATATCATCTCACACCTGTTAGAATGGCTATAATCAACAAGACAAGGGATAACAAGTGCTGGAGATGCTGTGGAGGAAAAGGAACCCTCATACATTGCTGGTGGGAATGTAAACTGGTACAACCACTATGGAAGGCTGTATGGAGATTCCTCAAAACATTAGGAATGAAATTACCATATGCCCTAGCAATACTTCTACCCAAAAAACCTGAAAACCTTAATCTGCAAAGATGTTCATACCCATATGTTCATTGCAGCACTGTTCACAGTGGCCAGAACATGGAAACAACCAAAGTGCCCTTTGACAAATGACTGCATAAAGGTGTTGTAGTACATTCACACAATGGAATACTACTCAGTGATAAGAAAATTCAAAACACAGTCATTTGTGACAACATGGATGGACCTTGAAACCATCTTATTAAGCGAAATAAGTCAGACAGAAAGAATCAGGAAACATATGACCTCACTTATAGGTGATTTATAAAACAAAAAAATAAAGACTTATGGACATATTCAATAGTTTGGCAATTACCTGAGGAAAGGAGAGGAGGGGGGAGAGAGAGTGGGGAGGGGAAGTGGGAGTGATCACCAGACTATGGACACACTCAATAGTTTGGTGAATACCTGAGTGAAGGGGAGGAACGGGGAGGGAGAGTGGGGGAAGGGGGCAGTGGGAGTGGGCACCAGATATACGGTGATGGAAGGAGTGCAGATCATGGGTGGTGAGCACATAATGCTATACATAGGTGATATAATGAAGATTTGTACATCTGGAAACTATGTAATTGTTACCAATCAATGTCATCCCAATAAATTTAACAATAAAAAGAAAAGAAAAAAAGAAATAAAAGGAGAATTCTAGAGAGGAGGTATAGATAAAAGACATTTATGCTCTGATATCTGGTACTATATGTAAGATGAGAATTAATCACTCAGGAAACTTGCTTTGTGCCTTTTGTCCTCAGAGTATAAACTTCAGATACCATTTTTCATCCTACATAAGTTTAATCCTAGAAGGTTGCCATTCACTAAGTATTTAAACTTCTCCTCTCTCTTGTTTTTCAGGCACAATGGCACTGGCAATGAAAAAAACTGTATTTTGCTGTGTATAACGCTCACTTTTCCCTCCAAATTTGTGAGGGAAACAAATGGATGGACATTATACATGGGTAATACAAATTCTGTATCCATATATTTTTTTAATTTTTAAATTTATGCTTATGAATTAAAAGTGTAACTCTAAAAATAAATAACAATATCCATATGAAAAATAATACCCTGTAATAGGACAATTCCCTTGGCTCATGTCCCAACTCGTCCAGTGTCACACCACCCTTCAGCTTGCCATGCTTCTCCCCTTGTCAGCTTTGGCTCCCAACCTGCCTGGGGCTGTGTTTCAGCCTGTGTTCCCAGGCCCCCAGCTCACTCCCTCTTCTTGGCCTTCTGTGATGCGTAAATATCATGAATTTGTTACTGGAACATAAAATTTCTTGTACCTTGTGTCTGTTCTTGTGTTTTGTAATTATATTGTACCATAATGTGTAAAAAATTATATGTTAAAATTTCTTTATAATACATAAAGTATACCAAAATATAAATAAATAAAAATTTGAATTAAAAATTAAAATGAAAGAATTTTTCTTGAAAGTTTGGGCCAAAAACGTGGGTGTGCATCTTACATGAGAGCACATTATAAATGGCAAAATATGGTAAATAAGGCATAGTGTCTCTCCTGGAAGTGTTCTTGGTTTTGTATATATCTAAAAATATAATTTTATGCTAAAATAAAGAAAATTTATTAATTAAGGTCAATAAAATTACTTTGCAACTAAAATATATGAAAAAAACTGTTATGAATTTTAAAAAGGAATAGAAAAATATATGACTACTAAGATAATATAAAGCAAGACTTTCAGCTTCTAGTTGAAAGCTGATACTTCAGGACTCTCATCCAATATGGTCCTAGAAAACTTTACAAACAAGACCACAGCAATGGATCATAGACAAAGCCACACAAAACTCACAGAAGTCCAGTTGAATATCTTCATCAAAACATTAAACCAAAAACTTACCCAGTTTATGCAACCAAACAAAAGCTTACTTTTGGAGTCAACAGTGAAGAGACTAGAATACAGATTTGGTTTCAAAATCAAAGAGCTAGGCATCAAGTTCAGAAAATACTAAAACATAAGGATGACTTAGAAGCAAGCCAAGACCAAGATCACCCTGAGAAGATCATAGTAGAGAAGCTAGACAATGTCATACCAGCTATACTTTCTCTCAATTACACACTCTTACTTTGGCATTTATAAACAACCCTTATCCTGGGATTGATTTCAGAGAGAAATTTGCTAAGAAAATTGAGGTTCCACAGTCAAATCCAAATTTGGTTTCAAAATTGAAGACTTAGATTTCATATATAAAGAAAAAGAGAACTTCTTGTTTAGAACAAAAACAAGAGCAGGAACAACATCTCTGAGATAAGAGTTCAAATATACAAAAAGTCACTCGTTTCAATAGCAACTGTCTTATTGCTCTGAAACCAGAACAAAATAAACCAAGAGGTAAATTCAGTGTGTTTGATGTCATCAGCCTGGGCTCCAACTCTCTCTCATCCTGAGACCATAACCTTCTAAACATACATTCTGTTTCTTCAGAAGCTGGGCCCTCTAGAGATGGTAGACTGGACTTCAGGAGGCAGACAAATACAAGGCTCTGCAAAGCCCTATCAACAAATTGGCACCACAATTCATCAGATGTCAAGAAAAAAAAATAAACTTATTCATATCAAAATTATAATACACATTTTTTAGTATTTGATAAAACAAATAAGCAAAAAAAAAAATTTTCCAAGAAATAATAAAAGTTGAAGAACAGATCTTTTGTATAAGTCTATAGAAAAAAAAAGTTTTAAGGACATAAGATGATGACATGACAGGGGAAAAATGAAACCTCTCCTGAAAAATACAACAAATTGAACCATTAAAATCTAGCAAAGGAATCCCTAAGTAACACATAGCCTCAACTGAGAGAACTACTCATTGCAAGAAAATACCTTAAGGTCAGAGAAAGTGAGGCAAATGAAAGAGAAGGAGAGAGGGTAGTATGGGGCCCAGGCTACAGAATGTGACCCCAAACTCAGCAGAAGAGGGGTGAGGTGAGTGCTTGTAAACAAAGGCTGAAGCACAGCATAACCCTGGGCAGGTTAGAAACCAAGAGCCGACAAGGATGGAAGCACGGGTGGCTGGAGCACAGCAAAGCCCTGAATAAGCTAGGGCTTAAGCCAAAGAGTGCTACAGAGCCCTGGATGACTTAAGGCCCCAGCTGGAGCATAGCAGGGTTTTGGACAAGTCAGGAACCAAGAGCTGACAAGTACAATAGCATTGACTGGATCACTAAATGATCCTGGGCAATCTAGGGACTGAGAGCCAGCAGCTATGGAAATGCTGACCAGAGCAAAGCACAATCCTAGGTAAAGCACAGGCCCAGGGGAAAAGAACAAAGGCAGAGCCAATGGTGCACACCCACCCTGGCCCTGTGCACTCCTAACAGAGGGAAAGATTCATGTTATGGCTGAGCCCCACACCCAGAGCTACAATTTTAGGACACAGTTGTAACCCACATTGTAACCCGTTGTCCTCACCACCAGGCAGAAAACATAGACATAGAGCCCTGCTGCCTCTCCTTACACTTTCCAAAAGGTCACACACCCTCTCCATCTCGATCTAGTGCTCGCTTAAAGTCAGCTGCAACTTGCAACCTGGAAATGTTTATTACCCTGTGATGCAAAAAAAAAGAAGAAAGAAAGACAGAAACCTTGTGCTTTTCACAACCAACCCCATCCCTACTTTTCCCACTGAAACCAGCAGGGTGGCTCAGGGAAACTGCAATGTGCAGGTATAGCAGCTTCTGCCTGAACAGGGATCTCAGAGGCATAAAATACCATGGCCCACTATGTTCTCCCAAAATGGAGGTGCATTGAGACCAAGGTGACTGTGTCAAAGAAGAAAAGCCACCTTCCAGAAAATCTCCCAGTGTTATATGACCAAATTACCAAGAGAAAATATAGTAAAATGTACAATGCAGCAACACTAACTGAGAAACGAAAGAAAGACCTCTTCATATCTACCAGGAAAAAATGGTCATTACCAGGAAAAGAAACACTCCAAAACCATTGAGTACCCTAGGGAACAAAGCTGCTCAGAAAGAAAATAAAAAATCTCCAGGAAAGGGGCATAAATATATAAAACTATATGAGCTAAGTGACACAGAATTCAAGACTGCACTTCTGAAAACACTCAAAGAGATTAAAGAAAGGCAGTTAAACACAAAACAAAACAATAGCTAAATGTTCTCAGAAGAGATATCTATGAACAAAAGAATATTTTAAAAAAGAAATTATAACTATAAAAAGAACCAAATAGATATTCTGGAGATAATTATTGCAATACAAAAGATGAAAAATAAAATAACTAGCATAGGAAGCAGAGACGACCAGAAGAAGGAAAGATTAGTGATATCAAAAAAGAAATATAAAATTGTCACTAAAGGAAGTAGAGTTAGACCTGAGTCCTAAAACAGAACAAACAAAAAACTGAAAGATTTCTACAAGAACTATCAGGCTCCATTAGAAAGAGCAACATTAGAATAATGGATATTCCATAAAAAGCAGAGGATGAGACTAGTACAGACAGTGTGTTTAAACAAAGAGTAGAAGAGAACTTCACTAACCTATAAAAAGAACTAGAACCTCAAATCCAAAGAGGAAACATGACACCTAATGACCTGAATTTTAGCAGAATTGCAAATAGATTTTTAAAAATTATTAGATTTGTATGGAACCACAAAAGATTTTGAACTTCCAGAGCAATTCTATGTAAAAAGCATAAGACTAGAGGCATCATACTCTCCAGTTTCAATTTATACTACAAAACTTCAATAATCGAGATACCTTGGTATTGGTAGAAAGGCACACAAATAGACCAATGGAATTGAATCAAAAACCAAGAGCTAAACCCACAAATTTATGGACAGATAATTTTTGACAAAATGGCAGAAAATATAAAATAGAGGAAAAATTTTCTTCTGTAAATGGCACTCGGAAAATGGGAAAACCAAATGCAAAAGAATAAGTCTGGTCTGCAAACTGTCACTTTATACCAAAATTAACTCAAAATGAATCAAAGACCTCCACATAAGACCCCTAACAATAAACTGCATAGAAGAAAGCATCAGTACTAAACTTATGGACTTGGGTTCAGGAGATGTTATGAATTTAACTCCAAAGACAAGAGAAGTAAAAGCAATATAAATAAATGACACTATCAGACTAAAAAAACCCTGCACAGCAAAAGAAACGATCAACCAAATAAAGAGGCAACAAACCAAAAGGCAAAACATATTTGTAAACAACACCTCTGACAAGGGGCTAATATATAAACTATATAAAGAACTCGGGGAAGCCGGGTTGGCTCAGTGGGTTAAGTGCTCACTTTGCAGCGCCGAGGACTGAGGATCAAATCCCGGCCCAGACCCGTGCGGATCCATATGCTGAACTGGGGAGTTCCCCCAGTTCAGTTCTCTCTCTGTTTCTGTATCTCTATCTCTCTCTCTGTCAAAAACAAATAAATAAATAAATAAATCTTTAAAAAGAACTCATACAATTTGAGAACAACAGCAGCAAAATACAATTTAAAATTGGGCAGAAGACCTGAACATACACTTCACACATGATGACATACAAATGGCCAACAGATATAAGTTAAAATGCTCAACTTTACTAGCTATGAGGGAAGTGCAAATTACAACTACAACTAAATACCACCTCACACCTGTTAGAATGACTATTATCAACAAGACAAGGAATGACACTTGTTAAAGAGGCTGTGGAGAAAAATGAACCCTTATACATCGTTGATAGGGATATAATTGGTACAGTGACTGTGCAAGAAGGCATAGAGTTTCCTCAAAAAATTAAGAATAGAGTTACCATATGTTCTAGCAATCTTTCTGGGTATCTGATACCTTGTAAAATTAGAAAACCTTAGTTTATGAAGCTATATGTATCCCAATGTTTATCACAGTACTGTTCACAGTGACCAAGTCGTGGAAACAACTAAAATGTTTCTTGATAGATGACTGGATAAAAATGTGATACATTTACACAATGATTTATTACTCAGCCATAGGAAAAGATGAAATACTGCCATTTGCTACTACGTGAATGGACCTCGAGATTATCACTTTAAGTGAAATAAGTGAGACAGAAGAAAACAACAACCATATTACTTAATTCATATGTGAAATATAAAACTAAAAGAAACAAGAACCATAGTCAATAGTTTAGTGGTTACTTGAAGGTCAGGGAGGAGGAGGGTAGGGTAGGAGGGAGATGAAGTCAAATATATGGTGACGGAAAGAGAGCTGACTGGGTGGTCAGCACACAATGCAAAACATAGATGATGTATTATAGGGTTATATACCTGGAACCTATGTAATTCTTACCAATGTCACCCCAATAAATTTAACAATGAAAAAAAATTTGTATCACTTAAAGAATATACTTTATAAAGTTGCTTATAAAAATTTTTAAACAGTGACCTTGTATTAAGCCACTAAAATTTATTTAATTGCAACCTATATGCTCCAATCATAAAACAATTCATCTGGGGAAGCTCGATGGCTCAGCAGGTTAAGCGCTCACATTGCAGCTCTGGAGACCTAGGATCGAATCCTGGCCCTGGCCCATGTGGACCCATATGCTGAACTGCGGTATATTTTCCATGGAGGAGGCCCCCAGTTCAGTTCTCACCCCCCCACTTTGAGCCCATGGCTTGAGCGGGTGTGACCCCCCCCACCCCTGCCCATGCAGGAGTTCCCCAGCCCAGTTCCTGCCCTGCACGGTCCCCCCCCCAACCTGTGTGGAAAAAACCATGTCAAAAACTGATGATGTACAACAATGGAGACTGCTCTGGGCCCTACCCCTTCTCTCTGTCTCTCTCTGTCTCTTTCTCTCTGTCTCTTTCAAAAACAATAAAATAAATCTTAAAAAAAAACAATTAATCTACAAGTAAAAAAAAAAATGTAAACAACCAAAATACAGCCACTTAGAAATGTAAGAAACATGTGTTTTATTAAAATAATATTAGGCCAAAATTATATAAAAGCTTTCATTGAAGTTATCTAGAAAACAATTATAAAAAGTTAAACATCAAAACACATGGACAGAGGTTAATGCTGAGTTTATGGGAAAAACTGTAACCTTAGAAAATTTTATTAAACAAAATAAAGTTAAATTAGTTAAACATTTAATTCATGAGTTAATAGAAAATTGTGGAATTTAAATATATAATTCTCTTTTTAGTTAAAATAAAAGGTGGCATATTTTTCCCAGCTTTGATTACTGGGAAACAATTAAAACAAAAATTACTATCCTGGACACAGGAATTCTTTTTCTGTGTCTGGGTGATATAAGAGGCCTTCCTTTAAGCTAATGAGGAAATTGAAATGAAATAAAAATAAAAATCTTCAAATAAATAATTCAGTAGTCAAAGAAATTTATTTTAAGACTGGCTTTGACTCTATTTTTATTTTGTATATCAACAGAAAAAGTGTGTGTGTGTGTGTGTGTGTGTGTGTGTGTGATTTTCCTCTATTCAATATAGGGATAACTTGTTTTTTCAAAATAATTTTGCTATTAAATGTCTAAAATGTTAAAGGTGGTTACTACGTAATATCAATTTCCTTTCGCAAAAGTGATTCAATAGTTCTAGAGAAAAGTGCTTCAGATGCTCCCAAAGCCTATAGAACTTTAGTTCTAACAAAAAAGAATAAACCTATGGAACTGTAAAAGAGAAATTCAAATGGTAAAAGTAAGTAATAAACTATGAAACTGAGAAGCAAAAACAAAACAATTGATGCAGTTATCTTGAGGAAGAAAAATAAAGGTAAAATACTCAGTATACTAATTAGAAACTCAAATATATAAAATATGAAAGGGCCAAGGGTAATAACCATAGAAGTAGAGAAACAATTTTTTTGGATGAGAATTCTTTTTAACACAATAATTATAAGTTTCTCGATATGGATGAAATGATGCCTAAATTTATGACAAAATTGATCTAAGAATAGTGGTGACAGAATTAGCAAATAAAAACACAGGATGCTGAATTCAATTTGAATTCAAATAAAAATTTTTTTTCATAAAGTCATTTTCCATTCAATATTTGGAATATGTTCATACTAAAACATTATTGTTTATTTTCAAATCAAATTTAACTGGATGTTTTGTATTTTATATGGCAACTCTACCTAAAAAGACAAAAAGTTAATATTCTGATATATCTAAAAGACTTAGGAATGCAGGCAAATAGCTACCATTAGAAATAGTGCTAAAAGAAGTTTTTCAAACCTTTCAAAAAACATATCTTTTTAGTATTTAAATCATTCCTGATCATAGATGTTTTCTTTAAAAAAAAACAACACAAAGCAAATCAATGAAGGTAATGTAACAGTTATGTTACCATCCCACAGAAATAATACAAACAAAACTAACTATAAGCTCTCTAATTCTATAAATAAGGTAAATTTTTTAATGAAAATTTATAAACAAATTACAGCAGTGTAGTAACAGGATGAGGCACCATAAAAACCTGCCCTTCATTCTAGGAACAAATATGATTCAAACTAGACTAGGTGGAAACATAATACCCACTTCTAGCTATCCTCAATGCCACCCTCTAGTTTTCCTTTGCACTATCCCAACAAAAATTGGAATTTCTGCATCCATTCTGGCCCTTTCTAATTCATTTCTAGACTGCTAACAGAGTAATACTGTACTTTGAAAACACAATACTGCATATTGATATATTACTAAGGTGACCAACTTCTTTCCAATGAAAAGGAAGACAGCTGATTCTGGGTGGTGAGCACATAATGCAAAGCATAGGTGATGTGATGTGAATTTATACATCCAGAAACTATCTAATTGTTACCAATCAATGTCACCCCAATAACTTAAAAAAAAAGAAAAGGAGGACATCTAGTGTTACATATCGAAAAGGAGGACATCTAGGAGGACACTTTCGAGGGAGGACAGAACTTCCAAAAGGAGGAATGTTGGTCACCTTAATATTACCATTTTATACCCATTCTTAAAACATTCTATATTATCTATAGCATGGATTCTAGGGGGAAGCTGGAATGGTTCAGTGGTTTAAGCACTCACTTTGCAGCTGTGGGACTAAGAATCAAGTCCTGGCACCAGCCTGTGTGGACTCATATACTGAGCTAGGGTTTGCTTCCCGTACAAGAGGCCTGCAGTTCAGTTCTTGCCCCAACCTTCTCAGGTTCAGGCCTTAGTTTGAGGGGGTATACCTCCCATGTGGGAGGCCCCCAGCCCAGTTCCCACTCCACATGGACCCTGCTCACCTGTGTGGAATGAAACCGTGTCGAAAACTGATGACATATAACTATGGAGACTGCTCTGAATCCTCCCCCTTCTCTCTTTCTTGCTCTCAGTATCTATCTCTGTCAAAAACAATAAAATAAATCTTAAAAAAAAGAAGTACGAATTGGTAATTACAAAATAGTCATAGGGATGTAAGCTACAGTTAAAGAATATAGTCAATAATATTGTAATAACTATGTATGGTGCCAGGTGGGTACTAGACTTATTGGGAAGATCACTTCATAAATTATATAAATGTCTAACCACTATGCTGTATTACTAAAATTAATATAAAATAATATTAAGTGCCAGCTGTAATTAAACAATACAAATATAAAATAATATAAGCAAACTTGAAAATTCAAAAAAAAATTAATCAGGAAATCTCAAACTTGAGGCAGTTATATAACAAATTATTTAACTATTCATATTGCACCCAATCTAGGCTTCCAAAGGGTAAGAAATATGTCCTTAAAAAAAGCAAAACTTCTAATATTAGTAATTAACAGTCTTGAATCAAGATAAATATATATTTTTTATCTTTAAAAATTCAAAAACAGAGGAAGCCAGGATGGCTCAGTGGATTGAGCGCTCACTTTGAAGCCCCTGGGACTGAGGATAGAATCCCAGCCCTGGCCCGTGTGGACCCACATGCTGAACTGAGGTGTGCTTCCAATATGGGAGGACCCCAGTTTGGTCCTTGGCCCCCAGTTTGGACCCTGGTTCGAGGGGCCATGCCGCCCATGCGGGACGTGCCCAGTCCAGTTCCCATCCTTCGCGGCCCCAGCCCACCTGTGTGGAACAAAGCCATGTTGAAAACTGATGACATACAACTATGGAGACTGCTCTGGGCCCTCCCCCTTTTCTCTGGCTATCTCTGTCTCTGTCTCTGACTCTGTCAAAAAATAAAATAAATCTTAAAAAAAAAATTTTCTTTAAAAACAGAAGCCATGCTAATTTGGCCCGGTTACTGACACCAGCAGGATCTTGACATGCATTTATTGATTTCATATTTTGATTTTAGAATATTTCTTCACCCTCTACCCTTCTCTCCTCTGAAACATGTCTATCTTCATCACGTGCATAACATATTCATTCTTCAATGTTCAATTCAAGCATCACCTCCTTAGCATGCCTTGCTTGTCTCCCACACCTTGACACCTGTAGCACTGAGAGTTGGATAAAGTGACCTTATATTATCTCATTTTCATGGTACTTAGTGTATTACACTATGCTATTTGGGTGCCCCCAGGTGAGAAGTGATTTCTTATTAACCTTTCTTATTGCGTAATATGACTGATATTTACTAGGCCCTTAAGAAATATTTGTTCCACTAAATTGTATAGAATTTAAGTTCTTCCTATACAGTTTAACAATCCCTAAAACTCTATTAATATGGGCCAAAAAAATTGAGAATGAAGCATATGTTATGAAATAAACTATGTTGTCTTAAGCATGACAATAATAACAAAGAATAGAAAAGCAGATTGGACTAGCACAGTGGTCGGCAAACTGCGGCTCGTGAGCCGCAGTTTGCCGACCACTGGACTAGCATATGGTTTTAGTATGAATGAATTGCCTTTTCACTATGAGATATAGTGGAACTCTTCCTTAGGAGTTCCCATGGGAATGTCTCTGTCCGAGGTCTAGTACAGATATTTCTGCTATTATTAACCATTTATTTTTAAACTACCCACTGACCTTGTTATGCTTCCAAACTGGTTCATGTCAGGCTAATTATTTGTTTTTATAAGAGCTTCTATTCAAGTGTCAGAAAATTCTCCGTTTCTTCTATAATTGATCCAAGCTAACTTTAATGGGGAAGCATTCTCAACTATACTCTTTTCTTTAAGATTTATTTTATTGATTTTTGACAGAAACAGAGAGAGAGAGAGACAGAGAGAGAAGGGGGAGGGCCCAGAGCAGTATCCACAGCTGACATTAGTTTTCCATATAGTTTCACTCCACAGGTGGGCGCGGGGCTGCACAGGGCAGGAACCGGGCCGGGAGGCTCCCACATAGGCCCCGGCAAGAACCGAACTGGGGGTACACCCTAGCCCAGCATGTGGGTCTGCACAGGCCAGGGCTGGGATTCGATCCTCGGTCCCTGGGTCCTCAAAGCGAGTGCTTAACCCACTGGGCCATTCCAGCTTTCCCTCAACTATACTCTTATAACCCTACCACAGATATGTACTAGTAGATTGGCAAAATCTATGAGGTTTGACAATTAAGTTCACAAACTTGCCACAACTTACTTTGGCAGCATCATACAAACTTGATGACCTTGGCATATCCCTATCTCACAGCTGTGTTCATGTTGATGTGTGGGGGCAATGTCTTCCTGAGTGGTGTTCGTTATTGTTGTGTGATTTTGTGTGCCGTCGTGAGGATATTGGAGTTTAAAATAGATTATCAAACAAACATTCAATTTTTTGTTCAACTTGGCAGGAGTGGAAGTGAAATCAGGGACTTGTTCATTCAAGTTTATGGGGATAACACCATGAAGAAATAGACAGTGTACAAATGCATTACATGTTTTTTCTGAGGAAAGAGAAAGTATCACTGATGAAGGAAGGTAACGGTGGCCAGGAATAAGCAGAACTGATGAAAACACTGCACAAAATTGTCAAATTGTACATCAAAATCATCGGCTATCTGTGAGAAGCATAGCAGGCCAAATAAACATCAATAGAAAAACAAGAAAATCTTAACTGAAAATCTTGGCATGAGAAAGGTGTGTGCAGAAATGGTCCTGAAGGAAGCCACAGATGAACAAAAGCAAAGAAGACTTGAAGTTCTCCAAGACCTTTGGGAGAGGCAAGATGATGTGTTGGTCCATGTTTCCTAGGAAATGTGGATATACCAATACAACCCTGAAACAAAGCATCAAAGTGCACAATGGAAGTAAGCCAATTCTTCACAACCAAAAAAGTTCTGTCAGTCCAAATCAAGAGTCAAAATGATGTTGCTAACCTTTTTTGATATCAGAGGATTTGTTCATTGTGAATTTGTACCAACTGGACAGTCAACTAGGTTGACTACATGAAAGTGCTAAAACTGTTGCCTTAAAAAGTTAAAAGGAAATGACCTGAACTTTTTCCAACAGTTCATGGCTCTTACATCATGACAATTCATCAGGGCACTGTCTTTGGAGAAGTTTTTAGCCAATAAATACATACCGTAACTGTATTGGAACACCCTCCCTACCCACCTAATTTGACCACTAATGACTCTTTTTTTTTTTTTACCTGAATATAAAGGAAATATTGAAAGAAAGACAGTTTGATGACATTCAGGACATCAAGGGAAATACAACAAGGACTCTGATGATCATTTCATAAAACAAATTCCAAAATTGCTTTGAAGGATGGACTAGGCACTGGAGTTGGTGCATAGCTTCCCAAGTGGAATACTGTACTTCAAAGGTAACCACAGTGATATTAAGCAATGAGGTATGTAGCAGTTTTCCTAGGATGTTTATAAACCTAATTGTCAAACCTAGTATGCTATTCTTTTCCAAGTCAGCCTCTGTCAGATATAATATTTCTGACCCTCTGCTTGAGAATTCCCAGAACAGTTTCTCTTCTTATTGCTGAAGACCATTTTGGTATTTGGGAGAGTACTAGAATATTAAAAAAATATCTTCTAAGCTAAGTAACAGTCTTCTCCTAATAGTAGAAAAAATATTCTGTTATTACATGATCATAATTATATATCAAAAAAGCACAAAATTAAAATAGAAAACAGAAATCTTTATTAATTGGGATAAAGCTATTATCCAGCTCTATAATCTTTTTAAATGAACTCAAAATCATGCATCCAATATAAGTAAATTACTAGATTGAAATTTTAAGCAAAACCATATTTAAGCACAAAGGATATTGGTTAGTAATAATGGTGAGGAAATAACACCATAGAAATAGAAAAAACAGTTTTTATGAAACTAGATTTTATAAAATTTGATTTATAACTTTTTAAATTGTAAACATAATAGGTGCTTATTATATTATAGAAAGTTTGAGGATTAAAACAAGTCAATGAATAAAAAGTCATAATTCTTTTTCTCACAGAGATTTGCATTTTATTTTTGCTCATGCTTTGTTATCTAAAATAATATTAAAATAAAATAATTATGTGAGTCTTTATCATTTGATGTGATTTACATTGATAGTATTTTCTGCGTCATTGATTTAGTTGAAAAAAATAAGACTCTATTGATATGATTTAAGCAAATAAATTTAAATTTTGGCTATATGAATGAAAAGGTTACTGAAAACACCAGGAATAAGCTTGTTTAGGCTTGTGTACTCAAATGAATTATTTGAAAATCTGTCTTTATGTAATGCATTTTTCTTTGTTGGTTTCATTCTCAGTCAATTCTTCTCACAAGATGGGGGGAAAAAATCCCAAAATGCTTTTCATTTACTTTTTATTTAAAAACTTTTATGGAAAGTTTCAGCTTCTTCAGCATACTCTTAGGGAGGGTTCTCCTTGAGGTCCCTCACTCAGCCCAGGAGAATATAGCATTGATTACTCATCCCTTTATTGCCTGGATAATTTGGAAATCATTGGCATGAAGCTGAATCCAAAGCTCTGAACTAAGGGGCACATATTAGAGAAAAGAAGAGTCTAAATAATGAGCCCTAAGTCACACAACCAGACATGTAAGCAGATTTTATTCTAACACACACAGAGGTTAGGCTCAAGATAACAATTTTTAGAAGAAAGTATTTCAGTGGGTTAATAATACATCCCTTGGAAATCAATATCACAAAATACAAATGAAATAGTACAATTAAAATATACTAAATTGGTTATGCAAAAGCCTACACTCAAATTAAAAAAATAAAAAGGGATTGCTCTTTACTTAATGACTTTAAATTTCTTCCTGGTCAAATAATGGAATAAAACAGTCTGTTTATTTTCAAAATAAAGTTCAGTAATATATGGGAAGCTGTGATATAAGACAAAATGTCATCCAATATTAACACATAGTTTTGCATTTGATGTAAAACTGCCTCTGAGGATTTTCGATGTCTTTTGAAAATTTTATCAAACTGCAGAAGACCTGAATTTTTGTCAAATACTTTATACTCTACAATAATTTGCAAAGAATTTAATGGGCATGACAGAAAACAAAATATAAATGAATAGCTTTACTATATGTTCAGGTTATGTTATAATGAATAATTTTTAATATTTCATTTGGAAATTTTAAATAATAAAATGTAATCTACACTAAAATTTTTATAGTATATATCTAAATATTCTTATAAGCTTTAAAAATTTTTTTTATTGTTTTTGACACAGAGAGAGAGGGAGAGAGATACAGAGACAGAGAGAGAACTGAACTGGGGGAACTCCCCAGTTCAACACATGGATTCACATGGGCCGGGGCAGGGATTTGATCCTCAGTCCCCAGCGCTGCAAAGTGAGTGCTTACCCCATTGAGCCATCCCGGCTTCCCTTTTTATAAGCTTTAGAACATAGAATGACGCATTCTGTATTATTACCGGTGGAATCTCTAAATTATACAAAAACTCATATCAATTTTTTGTTAGATTTCTCTGTTAAAATTAAAATTATGCATGCTTATAAAACAATTCTTGGTATACAAAATCTTATATTCCCATTTGTAAGTAATCAAAATTTTACCGTGACAGAAAACATGTCTTGTGGAATTCAAAGGACAGTTATTAGTAATAGTCTTTATCTCCTCCCCTCCAAAAATTGGAACATAACTTTCACACTTATTGGTATATACTTCTGTTTTGAAACACTTTTTAAAACAATAACCCCCTTTTATAATTATATTTTTTAAGATTTAAAAGATTTAAGATGTATTTTTTTAAGAGAGACAGAGAGAGACAGAGAAAAGGGGGAGGGTCCAGAGCAGTCTCCATAGTTGACATTAATTTATTCCATATATTTTCACTCTACAGGTGGGCACAGGGCTGCACAGGGCAGGAACTGGGCCAGGAGACTCCCGCATAGGCCTCAGCAAAAACTGAACTGGGGCACACCCCAGCTCAGCAATAATAGGTTCGCATGGACTCGGGCCAGGATTCGATACTCAGGCTCCGGGGCTGCAAAGCAAGAGCTTAACCTGCCAAGCCATCCCAGCTTCCCCTCTTTTTATAATTATTTAAAAGTTAATTAGTAGTCTAAATGAGGTATTAGAAAACTAAATCAACAATTTAAAATTATACTATATAAAAGCATCAAATGTTTTTCTTGATTTAAAAAAATGCAGATTATTTGGTCCTTACCAGGTGATTCTGCTCAGGTGGACTATAGTCCACTATTTAAAAAACACAGATGATGAGGAATAATTTCATAGTGCTATAGAGGAGAACACCTTTCTGACACTATTAGCAAAAACGAAATCTAGGTAAGAAGAGGTAGACAGTTTTGAAAAAAATAATTTTTAAACTAAAGTATATGTCTGGAAACACTGATAAAATTTAGAAAACCAATAATAAATTGGGAAAACTTTTTTTTTTATTAAAGATTTTTGACAGACAGAGAAAGAGACAGAGAGAAGGGGGAGGGCCCAGAGTAGTCTCCGTAGTTATACTTCATCAGTTTTTGATAAAGTTTCTTTCCACAGGTGGGTGTGGGGCTGCAAAGGGCAGGAACAAGTCCAGGGGGCTCCTGCATTGGAGGCATGTCCCTACTGGGGGCCTTTCCCATGGGAAGCTTGCTACAGCAAGAACCAAACTGGGGGCACACCCCAGTTCAGCATGTAGGTCTGCATGGGCTGGGGCTGGGGTTCAATCCTCAGACCCTGGGGCTACAGAAGAAGCGCTCAACCCCCTGAGCTATCTGGCATCCCCAATTGGAAAAACTTTTAAAATTAAAAATTAAAGGTAACTCTGATACATTTAAAATATTTTTTTAATGAATAAAAGAAAAATAAGCATCCTAATATAAAAGATGTGGAAGATTCTAAATCTCAAGAATTGTATCTGTTAAATACCAAGGAAAATTAAGCAATTAACACTGAGAATTATAGCTGTTCAGAAATGAAAGGAGAAGCTGTGAGGTACAATGAAGAGTTTGGAATTAGGGTCATAAATGGTTATAAAAAGCTGAAATTTTGAAAAAGCAGTTACAAGACAGAGTAGTGGAAAGACTAGAAAAGCCAGTACATAGAACATACTCATAGCACTGTTGTCAAGCTCCTAATAATTCATGAATTTCTACTTCTGAAATAATTAGAGCTGCCTTGGATAAAGTTCCATTTGTATGATGGCCAGCTGTATCACTGTTTCCATTCTTGTATTCCTATTCCATCTCTGTCTCTCTAATTGACTTGAATGTATCCTTGCCATAAATCCTTCATTATTAAGTTGAGTGAGTCTATGTTTTCTTCTACTGAAAGATCCTAAGTGAAACATCTGCAGAAGTCTATACGATGCATCAGTCTTGGTGAGTGAACCTGTGTGTGTGTGTGTTTGTTTGTGTGTGCATGTGTGTATTTGGCCTTGTAAGTCAGAAAAGTGTTGATATTTTTTCATAGGAATAAATAGCAACAGGGTCATGATATTCTTTTACATTTTAAACAACCACTTTAATATTCCCATTCTACATTTATATGCAAAAATCTATTATATAGAATGAAAGCCTTTCATGGAGAAGAGTTATGTCTTATTTTATTTTAAGCTCCCAACCTATACATAGTGCTGTATAATTAATAGGGTATGTATCTGAATTTATTGTGATCTCTCCATATTCATTTTTTTTCTCCTACCTTTAGTGTAGTCAGAAATAAAAATTCTGAAATTAGGATATAAGTTTTTCAGATTTTTTTAATTAACAGTACTCTCAAATCAGTACTCTCATTTAAAAAATGTTTTTAATGATATAATAAAAAGTAACTTGTTTATGTTTATTACATCAGTAGCACATATTTGACAAATGACATTCCAAAAGTATTCTAGATGTACATATTTTCTTAAATAAGTTTTTAAAAAATACATTTATATTTACTTATATTTATATTTTATATATACAAATTGCTATTAGTCATTCATATCTCATTATGTGGCTTTCACAACATGATGTTTTATAACACTTTATTTACTTGAATTCTTCAGCATGTGACCATGGAAAGGGATGAAAGATGATATAGATAGATAGATGATAGGTAGGTAGATAGATAGATAGATAGATAGATGGATGCATATGCACACATACTTTGTTTACTTAGTGTTCTAAATAATTGAGCATAATTGTGAATTAAAGCAGAAACCATTTGGAAGTGTTTATCTAAAGAAGTGTTCACTTAAGACTAACTGAAATTAATCACATACAATCTGGGACCTTCTCACATGAAAGCAGGTCAGCAGGTCAGCATTTCCGTGTCTCATAAATTCTCCTTTTAAGAATTATTTAAGGAAATTCATAAAATATGTTTTTCAAGCATTCCAGGTTAAATGCTTGGTGTAGTTTTGTCTGCATTAAAAGCACCTGGTTGATATGATTTATTGCTGAGTTTATAGGTTAGGTTTGACCCAGATTATCTTTTTCTGAAAATAAATATTATTTTGTCAAATTCCACTGTTAACTCACACAAATACAACCTCCTAGGGGTGGAGGGGACCTGGTTCTGGGAGGTGGGCACGTGATGCGATGCATGGGTGATGTGATGTGGACTTGTGCATTGGGAAACTGTCTGATTGTTGCCAACCAATGTCACCCCATTAAATTTAACAATAAAAAATATAATAAAAAAAGAGAACAAGATTACATTTAAAATACAGCTATATTATATGAAGAAATTAAACTGCATGTCTCCATTCTGGAATTTGAGCAGAATCCATTCTTAAATAATAGCTTTAGGGCATAACAAAGAGTTTACTATCAATTGCTGTATTTCCTAAAAGTTGTGTGCTAAAATCTTCTCAGAAAAACTGTTTCAGTGTTTGTAGTTACAAAGTTCAAATATATGCCAAGATTAGGCCTCACGACCATCTCAGCTTCATCTAAAACTAAAACTTAGATGAGTATGTGGACTACTGAAAGTATATTTCTTAGTAGCACTGTCTGATACCAACAGTTTGCAAAAGATATGAGAGTCTTTTGACAGAGGGTTACTATTATTGATACCAATCCCAAATTGGGGAAGATGGCACTCTGCATCGTTTTCAATATAACATCACACATGACCACTCCAAATCCTACATTTATAATAGCCCCGCTGAAATTCAGCTCACAAATTAAGGAAGCAGTTTCTCATTTAAGTACTATTCATAATTCTAAGACAGAGATACCTTGCCAATGGAGTCATCAAGACAGGAAATGCACTCTCTGAAAATCCTGCTGACGGATACAGACACTTCAGCTCTCATTTAGGCTTCTGAAGGTTTCATCAATGTACAGTTTGCAAACTCAGTAGTAAGGTAGATGTTCTGCACGAAAGAGAAACACTTTGAGAGAGTGTGATGTTCAGAAAGCATCACAGTAGCCTTAAAAACTCAGAGATGGGAAAGCCAGGATGGCTCAGTAGGTTAAGTGCTTGCTTTGAAGCCCCGAGGACTGAGGATCAAATCCCCGTTCCAGCCCAGGCAGACCCACATGCTGAACTGGAGTGTGCTTTTTGAATGCAATGAGGCCCCCAGTTCAGTTCAATAAATAAATAAATTAATTAATTAAATTAATAAATTAAGAACAAATAAACAAACCAAAAAAACCCTCAGAGAATATGACTGTACTCATGGCAAGTTCTCTCGTCAGACCCATGTTTTACACTCTCTCCTCCAAATTGAGGTAAAGTTCAGTCCCTGCATTCCTTCTGTGCTTCTCTGCATCTCAGCTTTCATGTTTGAACACCTGGTTATCACACACCCACACAGGTAAACATCTTCATAGGAACACGCAAAACTTTATAAGTAGAGTATAATTGAAAACCATACAGAAGGGAAAAAATACAAAGACAATTCTCTTATTTACACATTAAGCACCTCTTCCACAAAAAGTAAATAAATAAAACCCTACCAAAGCAGAGCATTTACTCATCAAAAACAACAATTTGCATTACAGAAAGAGAATTTTTAGTTTAAAAGAGCTATGTGCAAGTAACTTGTTTATTCAGTTTTTAACAAGAATAAATGAGTACTGTTTGTACATTTATATAAACAAAATACCCAAACCAATTATTTACCTTTTTTTAAATATAAATAATTTGCTTCAAAAGATTATTGATGTCTCCAACTCTTGAAAGGCAAAAAATATTTGTGAATTTTACTTTTTTCCCAGCGGTTATGCAAAGTTTCCCAAATCTGTGGTCAAATGTAGCCAGGGTACACTTATAAAATTTTAAATGAAATAGGATATAACAAAAATAAAATCCAGAGGGAGATCCAAGATGGCGGCATGAGAGGAGAACGCCGATAACTGCCTGGGAATGGCCTTGTGAACAGAGGGGAATCCACAGGGGAAACCCTGAGAAGAAACCTCAACTAAGAGAACCACACAACGCAGAACAACACCCAAAGGTTAGAGCAAAAAGGGGAGAGCTGGAGAGGGAAAGGGAAGCAGCGGTTCGGGAACAGAGACTCGGAGCACGGCCCGGGGCTGGCAAAAACAAAGGAGGATTGGGGGACTATGGTCAAAGTGGAGCTGGATTGAGGGCGGGCTGGAAGCCGAGACCTAGGGAGCGTGGAATCCCCACAAGACTGTGGACAATTTAACATCCAAACTCAAGGGACAGCATACAGTGCCCTAATCAGATCACAGAGCCTAAAGTGGAACAGTGACTGTGGAGCAGGGCGGCTGCACTTCCCGGCGGGTGGGGTGAAAGCAGGGCACCAGCCCACAACAGCTCAGCACCCCTGATTTACAGAGGAGATTGACTGTGAAGGAGCTCCTTCTGAAGACAGGGCTCTTGGAGTGAGGGCTGGGGCTTGAGTGGGCATAGCTGCATTGGACATGCTTAGAGTGAATCCGGCGGTCTCAACATAGCCGGGAGCATAGAGCAGCTGCCTCCCGAGCTACGGCTTTTGTGCACAGGGCTTTCGGCGCCCCATCCACCAGGCCTTCACGGCGCCGCTGCCAGCGTGCAACTGGGCTTTCAGCGCCCAGGCCACCAGGCCGCCTCGACACCACTGCTTGCTTGCCAGCACAGAGTTGGGTTTTTGGTGCCATGCTCACCAGGCCGCTGCGGCGCCACTGCCTGCTTGCCAGCGCGCAATTGGGCTTTTGGTGCCCAGCTCACCAGGCCACGGCGGCGCCACTGCCCACGCGCAAGTGCGCCGCTGGGCTTTCTGTGCCCCACCCACTGGGCCACAGCGCATTGCTGCAGGTGCGCACCCGGGCTTTCGGTGCCCCGCCCACCAAGCCGCCCCGCTGCGCCGCTGCCTTCTCAGCACACTAGAGGGCTTTTGGCACCCTGCTCGCCAGGCCACCACAGCACCACTGCCTGCGCACGGGACCGGCTTTCGGCGTCCTGCCCACCGGGCCGCTGCAGTGCTGCTGCCTGCTCCCGAGTGCGCAGCTGGGTTTTTGGCATCCCGCCCACCAGGCCTCTGGGGTGTTGCGGACGGTGCACGCACGCAACAGGGCTGCCGGCCGGGTCTCCACGGTGCCATTGCCTGTGCGTGGGATTGCGCGGCCGAGCCGGGCCTCTGCCAAGACCCAGCCCATCCAAGTGCTGCCCTGCGGGCATGACTTACAGATACGATTGAAGGAGGGGCAGCCAGGAGTAGGAAAGACCAGAGCTCCTGCGCCCTGCCCCCACTGAACCACCACCCCCCTGCTGGAAGAGGAACCTGCTATTGTGTCTCAGGCTCGCCCTAGCTCCTACTCACATGCCCCCACCCCTGGCCACACCTTTACTACCCTGCTATCTAACAGCTAAGACAGCAATCTGAAGTGCCTCAGGACACAGAAGCTGTCTGCTTCCCCCAACCCTCTCCCAACATCTCCTTCTCCCACAACTGAGCCAAAAAGAAAAAAATAAAGAGAAGCCCATCTGATGGGCAAAAACCCCCAGAGGGAAACCAGACTCATGCGTAAAGCAAAAAGAACCACATCAAACACAGTGCACACCTCAGAATCCAAAGCCCCTCCAGAAGATCAGGGGCAGTCTTTAGTAAAGGACCTTGCACACTTGGAATCAAATCTAAGTGAAACAGAATTCAGGGCTGCATCAATCAAGACACTCAGAGAGCTCACTCAATGCTGGCAAAGTACCCAGACACAGTTAAATGACCTCAACAAGAAATTTTCTGAGCAAAATCAGTACTTTACCAACAAAATTGAGAAGCCAGAGCAGAACCAAAAGGAACTACTTGAAATGAAAGGAATCATGGGAGAGCTGAAAAAAGAACTGACCAGCATAGGAAATAGGGCTGATCAGCTAGAGGAACGGATGAATGAAATTGAAGATACAAACATGGAAATGTCACAGAGGGAAGAAGAAAGGGAAAAGAAAATCAAGAGAAATGAAAGAGCGCTACAAGAACTTTCTGACTCCATCAGAAAGAACAATATTAGAATAATAGGGGTACCAGAAGGAAGCGAGATGAAATCTTCTCAGAGTCTACTAAAACAAATAGTGGATGAACATTTCTCTAACCTGTGGAAGGAATTACAGCCCCATATCCAAGAGGAAAGCAGAAGCCCTAACTACCTAGACCCTAGCAGATCTTCTCCAAGGCACATTGTTCTGAAGATAACAAAAATCAATGACAAAGAAAAAATCCTCAAGGCTGCCAGGGAAAAACAAAACACAACTTTCAAAGGAAAACCTATCAGGCTGTCACCAGACTTCTCAGCAGAAACTTTGCAAGCCAGGAGGGTGTGCAGCCCAATCTTCAAAATATTAAAATAGAGAAATTTCCAGCCAAGAATGAACTATCCAGCAAAATTAACCTTTAGATATGAAGGAGGAATTAGGGCCTTTTCAGATATACAGAAGCTGAGGGAATTCTTCAGCTCAAAACCGGAACTCCAAGAAATATTAAGGAGGCTATCCGACCTGAATCCAGAAATCAAAATAAATGGAAAAAATTTGGGACAACAAAAAAATAAAAAGGAAAGAAGAAACGGATACAGGATATCCTCATATATCAATCATCACCCTGAATGTAAATGGACTGAATTCACCAATAAAGAGGCACATGGTAGCAGACTGGATTAAAAAACAAAATCCAACCATATGCTGCCTACAAGAGACACACTTCAGCCACAGGGACAAACATAGACTCAGGGTAAAAGGATGGAAAACAATACTCCAGGCAAATGGCAGTCAGAGAAAAGCTGGAGTGGCCATACTGATTTCTGATGAAAAAGACATCAGAATAAAACAAAATAATAAGACATAAAGATGGACATTACATCTTGATAAAAAGGACAATACAACAAGAAAACATCACACTCATCAATATATATGCTCCGAATCAGGAAGCACCAAAATTTATAAAGCAACTACTAACAGATCTAAAAGGAGAATTTGACAAAAATACAATTATAGTAGGGGATCTAAACACACCCCTGACAACATTGGACAGATCATCTAAGCAGAAACTAAATAAGGAGATTGCAGCTTTAAATGATACATTGCAGGAAATGGACATAATTGACAATTACAGGTCATTCCATCCTACAACAAAGGACTATACATTTTACTCTAGTGCACATGGAACATTTTCAAGGATAGACCATATCCTGGGACTGAAATCCAACCTCACCAAATTTAAGGGCATCCAAATCATACCAAGTGTATTCTCAGACCACAAAGCGTTGAAACTTGAGATCAATTGCAAAAGTTCAGGGGAAGAGAGAACCACATATACGTGGAGATTGAACAACATGCTATTAAAAAGTAGCTGGATCAAAGAGGAAATTAAACAAGAGATTAAAACATTTGTAGAAATGAATGACAATGAAAACACGACATACCAGAATTTCTGGGACACAGAGAAAGCAGTATTAAGAGGGAAATTGATATCATTACAGGCCTATCTCAAGAAATAAGGAAAAGTACAAGTAAACACCCTCACATCTCATCTTATAGAGCTAGGAAAAGAAGAACAGAGGTCCCCCAAAGCCAGCAGAAGAAAAGAATTAATAAAAATCAAAGCAGAACTGAATGAAATTCAGAATAGAAAAACAATACATAAAATTAATGCCACAAAAGCTGGTTCTTTGAAAAACTCTATAAAATCGACAAACCACTGGCTAGGCTCACCAAAGGACAAAGAGAAAAATCTCATGTTTCCAGAATACGGGACGATAGGGGAGAGATTACAACTGATGCTGCAGAAATACAAACAATCATAAGAGATTTTCATGAAAGACTCTATGCCAACAAATTTGACAACCTAGAAGAAATGGACAAATTTCTAGAAACATATAGTTTACCTAAACTGAACCAAGAAGATTTCGACAACCTCAATAGACCAATCAACAGTACAGAACAGGAAACAATTATCCAAAAATTGCCCAAAGGCAAAAGGCCTGGACCAGATGGTTTTATCAATGATTTCTACCAGTCATTCAAAGAAGAACTAATGCCCATCCTCCTCAAACTACTCCAGAAAATTCAAGTGGATGCAGTACTACCCAACTCTTTCTATGAAGCTAATATCTCCCTAATACCAAAACCTGGGAAAGACAATACCAAAAAGGAAAACTTTAGGCCAATCTCACTGAAAAACACTGATGCAAAACTCTTAAATACAATTTTAGCTAACAGAATACAGCAATGCATTAAAAAGATTATTCACCATGAACAAGTGCGACTCATCCCAGGGGCACAAGGATGGTTCAACATACGCAAATCAATCAATGTAATCCAGCACATAAACGAAACAAAGGATAAAAACGACATGATTATCTCAATTGATGCAGAAAAAGCATTCGAAAAGATACAACACCCATTTATGATAAAAACACTGAATAAAATGGGAATTGAAGGAAAGTACCTCAACTTAATGAAGGCCATATATGACAAATTCTCAGCAAATATTATACTGAGTGAGGAAAAGCTGAAGCCTATTTTCGTAAAATCAGGAACAAGACAGGGATGCCCCCTGTCACCATTGCTGTTCAACATAGTACTAGAAGTTCTAGCCAGAGCAATCAGACAAGAGAAAGCAATAAAAGCTATTGGAATCAGGAGAGAAGGAGATAAACTGTCACTCTTTGCAGATGACATGATTCTGTATATAGAAAACTCTAAAGACTCTATCAGAAATCTATTACAAATAATAGACAAATACAGTAGAATTGCAGGGTACAAAATCAATGTCTCAAAATCAACTGCATTTTTGTATGTCAACAATGAAACATCAGAAAGAGAGATGAGAATATCAATTCCCTTTGCCATTGCAAACAAAAAAAATGAAATACCTAGGAATAAATCTAACAAAGAATGTGAAGTACTTATACACTGAAAACTATAAGACACTCTTAAAAGAAATTAAAGAGGATACAAAGAAATGGAAAGACATTCCATGTTCATGAATTGGAAGAATTAACATAGTTAAAATGGCCATACTCGCCAAAGCAATATACAGATTCAATGCCATTCCCATCAAAATCCCACAGTCATTCTTTCAAGAAATAGATTTTAAAAATCATCAAATTTGTATGGAACCACAAAAGACCACGAATCGCAAAATCTACCTAAGAAAAAAGGATAAAGCTGGGGGCATCTTACTGCCTGACTTTTATCTGTACTACAAAGCCTCAGTAATCAAAACAGCTTGGTACTGGCAGAAAAACAGA
>PVKE010017276.1:0-30948 GCA_004027555.1 Craseonycteris thonglongyai
GTTGTATGTCATCAGTTTTCAACGTAGTTTTGTTCCAAATATGTGGGTGGGGGCCACGAAGGGCAGGAGCTGGACTGGGGGCCTCCCACATGAGAGGTGCGCCCCTTTGAGCCAGGGGCAGAACTGGGGGGCGGGGGGGGGCAGCAAGAACTGAACTGGGAGCCTCCCACATGGGAAGCACACCCCAGTTCAGCATGTGGGTCCGCATGGGCCAGGGCTGGGATTCAATCCCTGGTCCCCGGGGCTGCAAAGCGAGCACTTAATCCACTGAGCCATCCCAGCTTTCCCACCCATATGGTAGCACCTTCTATATGAAACGACCGAGCACTTGAAATATGGCAAGTGAGACTGAGGAAGTGAGTCTCTAATCATATTTAATTTTGATGAAGTTAAATTTAAATTTAGACAGACATCTGTGACTAGTGGCTACTGAGCCAGATAGGGCAAATCTAGAAATCCTGGTCTATAATATCCTAAAGGCTATGCTCTTAATGGGCGATTTCTGAGCATTTCTGGAAGGCTAAAGATTAAGTAGCTCAAAATTTAGTAGGTCAATCATTTTTAGTTGTCAATACTTTTAGCCAGTTATCAAAGCTCTTATTATCTAACAATGAAAGTTACTTAAAATAATCATATGACAGATTAGGCAAAAATAAAAGCTTTTTTTCTCTCTGAACAAAATCAGGAAGTTATAGTTACACGCAACTAGGTAAAAGGTTATTTCTGTTGCTACTGTTGTCCCTATGTGGTTATTTAATAGCATAATTGGGGCACAAGAAGAAAAGTAAAATCTCTAACTTTCTCATGAAGTAACAAACCAGAGAAATGTGAGAATCCCCATCTATTCTCTTTATAAAATCATGGAGATCATTTTACAAGAAAAAAATTATTTTATTTTTAGGTTCAATTATTAGCACAACCACAGAGGTTTTGTGTTGTGTTTTCTTTTTTGCTCTTGGATTCAGTTACTTGTTAGAAGGAACCGAAAGCATGGATATGAATAGTTCTTTTCTCCCATAATCAACCAGGCCCACATTATGACTTTCAGGATTCCAGGCCTTTTTGTTTTCATTGCTCTTTTCTTCCATTAAATAAAGAAATGAAGCAAAGAAAGAAAGAACACAGGGGGAGAGAGGAAGGGAAAGGGGAGGGGGTAAAAACATATTTTACAATTGTAATATTGGTATGAAAATGAATATATTAATATTTGTATTATATATTAAAGCTTTTTCTTTGAACTTTAAAGATTTATTTTTATTGTTTTTGATAGAGAGAGACAGAGACAGAGAGAAGGGGGAGGGCCCACAGCAGCCTCCATAGTAGCACATCATTGGTTTTCTACCTAGTTTTATTCCAGAGGTGGGTGCAGGGCTGCGCAGGGCAGGAACTGGGCTGGGGGCCTCCTGCATGGGAGGCACGCCCTGGTGAGGACCAAACTGGGGGCATACCCCAGTTCAGCAAATGGGTGTACATGGGTTGGAGCTAGGATTCAATCCTCGGACCCTGGGGCTGCTCAACCCACTGAGCCATCCCTGCATAGCCTCTTTGGACTTTAAAGTAGATTTTGTCTTTAATATAATTTAAAATATTTTTGTGAGCTCCTTGGGTCCTGGTACCTTGTCTCCTATGCCTCCTGTGAGCAAGAGTTCACATTAAATATGAACTGCCTTTAGATGGTTAGATCTTAGCAGCCACACTACTGCATTGCCTTGATCCTCCTAACGTTTTATTATTATTATTATTATTATTATTATTGGTTATTGATTCCTCTGTGATCAGCTTTGTCCTTTAAGCTAAAACTATTTCAAAAGGGCAGGTAACCAATGGAAACCAATGAATTATGATTAATGCTAATGAATGCATAGTTTTATGGAGTCACTTTCCTGAGAACAACAATGATGGTGAGAAAGGTATGAGTGGGGAAGACAAGGGTGTGGAAATAATACGTGATTCAGAGCAAACCTATTGTGCACACGTGCTTCCTTTCTCAGCTGAAAGAGCACATCTCTTCTCTCTTTCAACACGTAAGAGGTAACTGTCCCTGTGGGGAGGCAATACAGTTCAGTGGTTAGCTGCCCAGGGGCGGAGCCAGGCAGGCATTCAAATTTGCATCCTGATTCTCTCACTTCATGGCTGGGTGCCTTGGCCACATTGAGCAAAGTCGCAGGCCTGTGGTTTGATCAGTGAAGCAGTGAGAACAGTCCCTAGTGTCATGTGGTCATTGTGTGCGTCCATGAAGTTCAGAAATGACAGCTTTGACCTGGTAAGCACTCCCTCAGTGTCAGCTCCTACTGTTAGTACTCTCTGTTCCCTTGACCAGCTCACACCCAATGCGTGGCTTCCTTCTGTCTCATGTGCTGATTTCAATAGGTAGAAGTACCAGCTTGGGCTATCTGCTAAGAATTCTGAGGCTTTTATTTTAAGCTCAGAGAAAAAAAAAAAAGCATGTTCTGAATGTAGAAGAGGGTATTGTCATGTGTATCATGAATTTTCATCCCTGGTCAAATAAGATGAAAATAGCAAATCAACATTTTAATGGGTTCCTTTTACAAGGCAATGATCTCCCTTAAACCAGAGGGGGTGGCCTAATGAAACTTCATACTCTGTCACTCACAGGGTTTATCTATTTGAATTATTTGCAGTGAGTATTCAGACACCAATTTGCTTCATTTCTGACATATTTTCTTTCCAACCCAAACACTATGTTCTTCAATTTCACCAAAAGGAATTGAGAAGTTGCAACAAAGACATAAAAGAGTGATTGAGAAGTGATGATTGCGTTTTGGAAGGAAGGCCAGCTTTTGTTGAGCCATCTATTTCTTACTTGGATCTCTAAAGTTCTTGTTGTTCATCATGCATTTTGTCACAAAAATACTTGGCTTCCGAATGATTGGAAAGGCTATTTCTGTTTTCTTCAATCTGCCACAAGCAAACGAGGCAAACAAATGCTTTGAATGAAGAATGACCAAAATGGCCTAATCCATCAGCCTAGCCCAAAACGAATGTCCTCTCTGGATGGCCATTTACAAAATTACTGACAATGCAAATCTTGATCAGAAAAACAAATCTATAAGGTACAATTCTTTTAACGTCAATTAATCATACATAAATCTGTAGAGTTACCTGGCCTTGAACATATGCACATATGTGCATATCTTTATCAATCTCCATATTTCATTTCCATAATAGGTAAACATCTGTTGGAACTATATCGGTCTTAGTTTACTTGAATTATAGCAAAGAGCTTGACTTTCAGTATTATTTTATCATTTTTCACTTAAAAAAACATTAAACATGAAAAATTCTTACCACAAAATTTGTATTTATATAAATAGATTTTCTCCATATATAACTAGACAGTCAAATAAATCATTTGAAACTTAAAATGTATTCTTTAACTCCAAGAACGATTTTTCACCCTTTAAATTTGCACTTTGTAACTAATTCATTAACACTGCTTTTCCCAGTTTAGCAAAATAACCATAATCTATTTTCATTCGATTTACTCATGAGATATAGAGATATTGTAATTATATCATCACTTGATTTTTGTTAAATGCATTTTAATAACTGAAGAGCTACTTTGGCAAAGATATGTTAGTATGGCTATTTAGAGATAGAGTTAACTTTGGAGAACTTTGGAGCTTAATTAGTAGAATCTAGACACCAGGAGCATTAGCTTTTATTTCAAAATGCCTGGAAGGGCTCCGGTGGAACATTCTAACGTGGGCTTCGGCAGGTGATGACTTTTAGCACCATTTTTGGGGACTACTTGGTCAAGGACAGTCCTCAGAAGTGGGAGAGATTGATTGCTCCTGTGAGTCCATAGCTACTATTGGGACAGTTTGAATTTTGTCAAGAAGGGTTATGGAGGAAGAGCTAGGGTATAGTCACATGCAAGAAAGGGTAAGAAGGAATGACTGGCAGACACACATGAAGGCCATGATGAAAACTCAGTCACGCTACGTACCAGTCACCTGTTATGGAGTATTTACATTGTAAATATTCCTTTATAATTAGTCATTCACTAAGTCCGTAGCAATTTTTTTCCTGTTGCTATTAAGGTAAACTCGGAATTACTATGCTGGCTTAATAGGACAAGTTAGTATTAAATTATCTACTGATTACATATAACAGTTTAATGAAGTGAATTCAGTTGCAATTGCTCAGATCCATGATGCAAAAATGTATCATTAAGAATTCCCAAATGCAGTTTAGGATGTGGAATATTAAATTAATTAACTGCTCATTGTCCACAAAACAATGAAGTAACAGTAATAGCCTTCCTAAATAAATGGTGGCCATGTGAGAGGAACATTAGAACAGCACCATGAGCTAGGTATTATAACCTTGATATTAGAGATGAGGAAACTGAAACGTAGAGATTTTAGGTAGCCTAGATCACATAGTCAATGGGAAAGAAAAATTTGAACTTGGGCCTTACTAGATTCTTAACTAGCAGGTCACAGAAATAAGACTCGATCATTCATCACAGGAACTTAAAACACATAAAGATTGTATTTGCAGAACTCACTTTCTGACAAAATTTCATTTCTAGCAAAATAACTGACAAACATAAGCACTGGGGACAGTTTCTCCATCTATTTAAAAATTCCTTAGTGATTTTACCACGTAATTTTACACGTCCCTGCCATCTTTCCAAGGTGTCACATTCAGCCCTCTTGGAAAATCTGTCCTTGGGAGAAGATTCATAGGGAGAACCCTCGTCACTGTTCTTTTCTTCCCAGGATTAAAAGTCAAAGCCAAATTCTCACAAGAGAAAGGGGGAAAAAAATCACCCATAAGTGTACACTGAGACAACATAATTTGCATATCTTTACAGCCTCCCACGGTGCCCTGAAAACGGAGAACAGTTGAAGGATATAGAGTTCCTTTCACACAGGATAACCAGCGGAAATGACCACTGATGTTAATTTGAAACAGAATGAGATAGCCGCACTGAGGTGCCTTGAGCAAGTACACAAAGGGAGCTTTCTCTTGTTCACGAGGTGCTGACAGTGTGGGTGAGAGTCCACCCTGTGCAGCTGATGGACGGGATGGCACATCCTTAAATCGCAACACCTGGAAGGAGCTGTGGAGATTCTGAAAGAACGCTAGACAGACGGCTCCTCATAATGACACTGCCGAAGTCCCCAGCCGCCTCTGCAGCTGGCTGGCTTCGGAACCGAGTTAAAAAACCAAACCAAACAAACAAAAACAACGTCCTCTCTTCCTTTTTTTTTAGAAAGGCTCCTTTATCAATGCAAATAAGATGAAGCCATTTAATACATCCTTCTATGCGCTCATTTGAGGTAGACCGATTTGTGCATGACGGCTGTTTCTGGGGGAACGTATTGGTGGCCAGCTCCCGGGGGGCTTTAATCCCAGAGACTGTGAGAACACAGAAGCATCAGTTCATATGTCAATCAATTGACCATTCCTTGCAGAATTTTATTTCCTATTTGTTTTCTCCATTTAAAAGCTCATCTTCCTTTCACCTCTATATAAAAAAGGGGAATTCGTTGGTAATTTTAGGGATTAGCATGTACTAAGACATGTGACCTATTGACCTTTCTGTGACCCTGACCCCACCAGCCATCTCTGCCTTCCAAAATAATCAGATTCAGTGTGTCTGCTGAACTGGTGATGGATGTTTAAACCGAACCCTAGTTTGGTTCCCACCCTGAGCATCCCCACATCTAACAGTGATGTACAACTATGGAGACTGCTCTGGGCCCTCCTCCCTTCTCTCTCTCACCTTCTCTCAAAAAAAAAAACAACCACAACCACAACAAAAAAACAGCAAAAGAAAAGATAGGATAGAACTTGTGTTGACAGGGAAGACTTGGGAGGTCCAGAAAAGAAATCTTTATAGGACTTTATGATGGAAGGAATCATACATTTTGAGTCTGGATGTTGTAGGAGACAGAAGGAAGATAAAAGCAGTTCTGTGAGGAAGGAATGGAAGTTCTGTATCAAGACTGGAGGGAATAATTTTGAAGGCTATTGCTTTGTGTGTGCGCATACTGTATTTCTACCGAAGTACCCCACGACAGCAAGTACTAGAATACAAGGTTGATGCATAGGGAAGAAGGCTCTCCCATCCCACTTAATCCTCACCACTACCCCATGTGAGAGGCCCTTTATTTCCCTCTAACACATTGAGGCTTTATGAGGATGGAGCTCAAGGTGGCACGCTTAGAAAATGGCAAAGCCCCAGGTCTGATGAGTTCCAGGACAATTTTATTCTGCCTCAAATATTTGTCCTCAAACATTGAATGCTTCTGAGATGGGGAGGACAGGGAAAATATGTTTAGATGACAAAAGAGGATGTGGTTTTGTAATGACATTAGACCAGACCCATCCTCATTCCATGATTCTGGAATATTCCTCTCCCCCCAAATACCTAGGAAACATGCATAGGTGTTGCTGAACGGTTATCTGCTCTCTGGACTTGTTAGTTGCATAGTTCTATCATAGTGTAGTTAGGTTAGTGCTAGCAGGTGCCTCTTTTTTCTGTGCTAGAAGCCATGATGACGTGGGTACATAAATCAATAGTGTATATTGGGGAAGCCAGGATGGCTCAGTGGCTTAAGCACTTGCTTTGCAGCCCTGGGGATCGAGGATTGAATCCTGAGCCCAGCCCATGTGGACCCATATGCTGAACTGGGGTGTGCTTCCCATGTGGGAGGCCCCCAGCCCAGTTCCTGCCCTGAGTGGCCCCCGCCAACCTGTATGGACCAAAACCATATCGAAAACCAATGACGTGCAACTATGGCGACTGCTCTGGGCCCTCCCCCTTCTCTCTCTCTTTCTCTGTCAAAAACAATAAAATAAATCTTTAAGAAAATACTGTATATCGATAACCTATACTGCCTAATACTTGCCAGGTTTCTGAGGGGAAAAAAAATCATAGCAAGAGACATGGCTCTTGCCCCCAAAGTCATTTTAATCTCTTCACAGATGAACATGAAAGCCAATCTATACAAGAAAAGATATATTTCATCCCATACAACCAAGTGTGATTGATTATTTTTCAGTAACAATAACGATATTATTATTGAGAGTTCTATGGAGAGGCATGTCAAGAAAAACCTTGAAATAAAAAAATGGGAAAAAAGAAAGGTCAGACTTTAGTATTATTTTACATTTCTGACATATAAAAAATTTGGTGAATGAAGGAGTAATGGGGAAATTCATTCAGGCCAAGAAACAAAATAAACAAGGTGTGCAGGCAGTATATGGGACAACTATGGATCTGGCTGGAGAAAATGTTTATTTTTTTCAAATTGGTTCTGGCCAGATGATAGAAGGCTTTGGTATCTAAGCTAAGGAACTAAAAATGAAAGTAGCCACTTTCATTCTCTTAATGCTTTTAGAAAACCCAATCTCAAGACTCTATGATTTTACGTTCAAGGACAAATCACAGGTCCTTCAAGTGTAAGTAGTTTTCTCTTACATCCTGTTTGAAGGGGTAAGCACACAACACTTATTTCTGGAGAAAAAAAAAATCTGGTTCATAATAATGCTCTACCATGAAATAAATGGTATGTTTATGGTTTATCTCTTTTGTTTTGGTTGGTTGCTACCAAAAAGCCACCCTCCCCCCCCCCCCAGCTTTATTGAAATATGATTGATACATAACATTGTGTAAGTTTGGCTTACAATGTGATGCTTTGTGTGCTTATATATGGTGAGCTGATCACAGCTATTATGACCATCACCTCACATAATTACCATTTTTTTATGTGTGTGTGTGTGTGTGTGTGTGGTGAGAACATTTAAGATCTACCTGCCCCCCCGCCCCCTCAAAGACTACTCTTAAAATATTTTATGTGTATAAACAAACTTTAAAACTCAGTGAAAATTCTGCAGGTTCAAATGTAGTGAAAGGGAGTATCTCCTGCAGGATTCAGGTGCAGAGGAAAGCTTGAATTTGGCTGCCCATCACATACAACCTGATTGGTGGGAAACTGTACCGGGTCCTTAAAATTGTCCTGAATTCTTGGAGAGACTGTCGAAGCCCCTCCCATGTGTGGCCCTGATATGCCTTCATGGAGTTTAGCCAATGGCTGTTAAGAGAATGAAGTCACAATACATGTGAGGGTAACCAAATTACATGGAAAATTCCTAAGACCTCTGTATAATCTAATTGCTTAAATGTATCAATTATGACAAAAAGTTTGGGGGCGAGGGCTGAAACTGAAAAAATAATTAAAAGGAAAAAGTGTTACTAGCCTGGGTATTGGACAAAATTATGCTGCCACATGTGTCCAGCTAAAACCTACACTTGGAATTACTGTTGTGCATAAAATGAAGACATTAACATTTAATTACCTGGCTAAAAGAAAATGCCATAGCATGGGAAAATAAAACTTCACAAAATAAGGATTAGATTAAAACTGTAGGCTATCACTGACTGCTTCAGTCGGCAGCTCTTGTGAGCTCCGACAGTTTTCAAATTGCTTAAATAGTAAGTTAGGTGACTGTAACATTGACCAGCAAATGACATAAATCCAGAATTAATTATAAAGACTTAAATAAGCAAAAAGAAAGGGGTTCCCTGGCTGCAGGTTTACTGTGAGATGTCGGCATAATGAAATTTTAATCAGTTTGTTTATTTAAGGAAGAATTAATTGCGTATCACATTGCAGAAAATATAGTACTATAGTCAAGTTATCCGACTTCAGACTATGATTTAAGTGGATCACTTGTATCTTAATTTTCTTAGACAATTTATGCAGCTTTGGAGTTTTATCAGGGCTGTGTTCAGCTTGTCACATTGACTAAAACGAAGCAATACTTCTGAGATCTCCTAAGGGGGCCTTTCCATTTTATAAGGGTACTGCCCATCTTTTCCATCCCCACGCCTCCTGAAATGCTAGCCTTCCATCTAATTTGAAGCAAGTCCTTATTTATGGATTGCTTTTCATTTACAAAGTGATGAAGGGTGTCCTAGTTAACTGGATGCCCCTGAGAAGTTCCACAGATCAGTGGTGACGCCAGCCATTTGCCAATTGATTTTTAACCTTCTCGAGGCGACAAAACATGATTTATTGTCAAGCAAAGAAAACGAGCTCAACCTTTGCCTATAGACAGGTTGTTGTGTATATTACACTTGAAAATCAAGCATTTCCTAGCAATAGAGTATGGATCAGAGTGTGAGCTTGCCACAGAAGAAACCAGTAGAGCACAGAAGTTCAAAGTCAGAATGAACGCCTATCTTTACTGCCCTCCATGCAGGTAATTTCCAAAAACCGTTCCCTTCTGTGAAATAACTGTCTTTATACATATTACAGCTTATGGTAGTACTAAGATCTTTCTTTGCTACTAAAATTTGTTCCTCTCTGGAGTTTAGCCTGGAATTCAGTATAAGTAACAATAAAATAGAAACTAGATAGAATAAGAGTCTTGCCTCATGAGGACAGAATTCTATGTATGAGATTTGTAATTATATAAATTAGTATTTGAGCAAAGATTTATTGAAACCTGCAAACCCACCCACCGTTTTACCAGGTGGTGCTTTGTCAAGAGTCCAAGACTGCATAGTATTAGCATATTTTATTGAGTACTTAATAGATGCCAGGCACTGTTGTAAGTGCTTTATATGGATAATTTCCTAGTTAGTCCTCAAGGCAACTTTATAAGTTAGGTGTTACTATTATTCAAATTACAAAGAGGGAAAATCTGAGTCTCAAAGAGTTAAATGACATTCTGGTGGGTGTTACAACTACTAGGAAGTGGTATACACTATTCATGTTTTTTTTTATTTTCTATATTTGATGATGCTTTGACATCTTGGGGCTTTGTGAACCTCAGGAGGGAAGAGACTGGCCCTCCCATGGTTAGCACTGCCTGTGGGCATGCCACTGGTATGCAAACCAACCCATCTGAGTCCATACCCGCCAACCACCTTCTTTATCAAATTCTCACACACCAAGACATGGCTGACTTTCCCTGCTTTAAATCACCCCAGGGCCAGGCACAGAATAACTTGGGACCACCCCTATACACAGAGCTTGCCAAAAATTTTCAAATGATCCAAACCTAAACCTGTTTAACTGCTTACTCCGTCTCAACCTTTCTTCTTGTTAAAACCACAGCAAAGGCTCGGGCCCACGCTTTCCCCCTCTGCCTTCAGTCTAACCTGGCTGCTTTCTCCTGGGGCCTATCTAGCACGGCTCCTGCTCTCTCCTCTTAGGAACTGTGAACGACAGGTCATCTTTTCAACAGCCATCGTCTCCTGTCTCCTGATCTCTTGGACTCCCCATACCTGAACACAAATAAACACCCAGGTACCTTGTAAGACACGTTCCCAGGGTTGAGCCAAGGTCTTTTGACAGAGCAAACTTCCCCCAGCCCCACTTTAGAGCCCAAGCATTGTTTTCTTCTTCCTTCTTCCTTTTAATTTTAAAATAATTAAAGTTTCACAGGAATCCACAAAGAAATGTACGGGGTGGCCTTATGTATCCTTCACCCAGCTTATTCCAATGTGTACACCTTGCATAAAAGAAGCCATTCTGAATAGACCTCCCCAAATTGTGCCACTCTGGTATGTGAGTTATTTTGAGCTGAAGCCAATCAAGACCTTGCAGATTCATGAGAAACCTGTATCTCTCCTGTAAAGAATCTAAATTAGGGGCCCTGCCCGTAAAGAGTTACCATTGCAAGTGACTTTTTATGATCTATCTATAAGGCTCGGAAAACTTTTAATTACTGAACATCTGTTCTTTTTATCATCCTGCCAATGACCTTCCTTCCCTCTGAAGGCCCAAAGGTACCTCATCCTTAGCCCAGAAGATCATATAGACCTGTTTCCCTTTCTGCCTTAGAACCTCTCATGTATGTGGGATCTCTGACTCTCTCATATATGTGGGGTTCCCACACATATGTATGTAGTTCAATTTTGTTATTTTCTCTTGTTAATCTTTCTCACCTAGATTTAATTATTAGACCAGTGGAAAGAACCTAGGAAGGCACAGGAAACTATCTTGCCCCTTGCTTCCTCAATAACTAGAATTCAGTATTGCAACTAGGAAATTGACCTTGGTGTGATCCACATAACTTAGACTTTGTCAGTTATATATTTACTTGAGTGCATGTTGTATGTGTGTAGCTCTGTGCAATTTTATCACGTATAACTGCTCTCACCACCCCACCATCAAGATACTTAACTATAGCATCACCACAGCTTCCTTCCAAGGACCCATTTATAGCCACACCTACCCGTCCCATCCCTAACACCAGGCAATAACTAATTCATTCTTCTTCTCTATAGAATGCTATCTCATAAATGTGATGTGAATGGAATCATGCCTAATGTATCCTTTTAAGATTCTTTTTTTTCACTCAGTATTATTTCTTTGAGGTTAATCCCAGCCCTTATACTCATCACTTTTTATTGCTAAGTGGTATTCAATAGCATGGAGGTCACAGTTTGTTTATTTCATCCAGTGAAGAACATCTGCTCAGTTTCCAGAGTAGGGCTGTTACAAATAAAATTATGAGCGCTTGTGTACAAGTGTCTGTATGACACACTGATGGCTCCAGGTGAAACAGACCTTCTGATATTCACACCCTTGTGTTGCCTTCTTCTCTTAAATATGGGTTGGCCATGTGAATCATATTCATCAACAGAAAGCAACAGAAGTGCCACTGCTCCAGTTCTAAGCCTAAGCCTTAGGAAACCTCCACTCTGGCTCTTTTGGAAGTCAACTACTCTGAGAACCAAATGCTATGAGGAAACGCAAGCTAGCCACACGGAGATGCTTAGCGGGGAAGACCCAAGCTATCAGACAGAAGTGTGAACCAAGGCTACCGGGCAACTGATACATCAATTCCAGCAAATAATCAGCATCAGCCTGCCAGACATGTGAGTTAGCTCGATGCCATTGAACTAGATGAGCTATGTTTGCAAAGCACTTGACCAAGTAGCAAAATCATGAGCATATAAATAAAATGGTTATTATTTTAAGCCACTAACTATTTGGTAGCTTTGTCCTATGAAAAACAATGCATAGCAATACATACTTGGAACAGAAATACACATCCAAGTGTAAATAGGTTCGGAATACAAGTTAGTTTTTCATTAATTTGCTAAAATTACAGGCCATTGTAAAAAATAAATACAGTTACCAACTATATGCATTTAAATGGATAAAGTAGAAAAACATGTATTTTATATAGCATAACATGTATGGTACTTGGATATTCTAGAAATATTCTGCCTCTGAAGTTACAAGATCTAAGATAAATCCTCAGCTCTATCACCAATATAATATGAAAGATCACACTTCATGGACAATTGCTAGGATCAGATAAAACAATTGGTATAAAATTATTTTGTGTAATGTAAACCATTAAACAAATATAAGATACTTAATAGGGGTTCCAGTCAACTTAGTTGATGATTCATAAATAGGTAAAAAGAAAACAGAGATGTTAATTATAGGGGACACTATGCCACCATCACTTCTATTATCAAACTCTCATATTACTATTATAGTTCTATTAATTTCTACAGAAATCCATGATTTTTAGTACATTAAACATAGATTAAACTTTACATAAAAATACAGTGACTAGTAATAATGCAGCTAATTTAAATTCTGTAAAGAATCACAAAAGATAATGTCATTTTGTTTTATAATTTATTCCCAGTTTAGTAATATGCAACACCAGATAGGAAAAAACAGCAATTAAGCTTGATTATCCCCAATACTCCTAACAAGAAATTTCATCTTCATTTTTCTTTTTCCTGTCAACAAAGGAAAAATTGTGATTTGACAGCATCTGATGTAGAGGCAGACATACACTTTCCAAATCTGTTTGTTTCTGGGTTATTTTTTGCTTTCTTTCGTCATGTAGTCTAAATTAAGTGTTGGTTAATGTGGTTACATTTTACTGGAGCTACTAAAATAAGGTTACATAAAGCAGAAAATGGAAATAAAAGTTTACAACAAGCTTCATTCTGCTTTCGTTCTTTGAAGCTTGGTGGAAAGTCTGACAGCATTGCACATTCAAGTCTTTGCATATTATTAAGCTGAAAGAAAATTATAAAGAACATGACAAGCTGAAAGGAAAAAGAAGAACAAGCCAGAACAAATTCTAGCTGTTGATTATTTCCCAAAGATATTCCCCTTCGTGGTCCATGGTGAAAGCATCACACATTCCATCCAAAATCATGTTTACCTAAAGTCCAAAACCTGAAAAATTCAAAAATGCGTTTCTGTGGGTTTATGCCCATCTAGATAATCAACTTGTGGCCAACTTTTTTCCTCACCTAGTTTCCTAGTTGTTTTGGTATTCATCACATGTGTTTTCTAGTCTTCAGAGTAGATTAAAAGGAATTCAATGACAAAACACAAATGGAAACATTTGCTCCCATTTAGTGTAACATTCATTTCAGAAAAACATAGTCACAAGAAAAAATGGGTGAATGAAGAAAGACACTAAGGAAATTAAAAGGCTGCCACATATTAATTATTTGAGGGAATTCTTCAATCTTAGAATTCCATGACTGGGAGCATTTCTATATAGCATTCTTCTGACAAATTCCATAGTTTATAGTGGTTTTTCTTCTTTATTGTTTGTTTGTTCATTTGTTTTTGTTTAGATTTTGGCCTTCAATTTAAAATGCATCTGAGAGGATTTACGGCTATTTTTTCCCCCCAATATATATTGATTGTAAAAATGAGAGACTGCAATAGAAGAGAAGAGGTCAAAATTATCTGAATCAGAATTAGGAAAAAAATGTCAAATTCATTGTTCAGTTGCTAGTATTTTTAAAATGGTTATATTGTGGACGTGTTTACTAAACAACTTACCTATACTACCCTGTCTTAATCAAGCTAACCTCCTGAACATGTAAATTGCATGAAATTATAAAAGCTAAATAGAGAAATCATACAATATATTTATAAGTAAAGCAAAAGGTTTTGAATGGCACATGATTAAGCATGGGAGGTGGCTGTGAGTATTTGACTAATTTCATAAGTTCTCTACTTCATTTTATTTACTTTCGCACATGTGGGCATCACCATTAAATCACAGTTCTTCAGCACTGACAAAGAAAGATGACTACATAAAAAAAAACAAGCTAAGAGGAGAAAACTTTTACTCTCCAATACTCTCCATTTGTAGATCTACAACCCTCAGAGATTAGGAGTATAAATCTGACTTTGATCATAAAAAAGTTCGTCTAGATCTTAGATAATATATTTAAGGGTAGCCTAGATCTCGCTTTGATCATATGCTCTTCAGTTACTAAGCGCTGTATATACAACATTACATGCAGTGTGTTAGCACAGAGAGTGGGTATGAGTACTTGGCAACTAAATAGTCAAAATTTAGATATGTTTATTTAATTTAATAAGACTATTTAGTTGGAGAAAGAGAGCAACTTTTGAAGAGCAAAACTTACTTTGGATTAGCTTTAAAAACTTTAAGTTAGTTGTAATGTATTTTTCAGTCTTTAATATTATAGCTAAAAAGTCGGTTCTATCCCTAGGATTGTTAAAAAACAACAACAAACAACAAATCTGCTCACCTGTATTTTCTCTTAATCCTTTAGCATGTTTATTTTTTTATCATTTAAATTAGTGTTTTACCTGGAATGTTAAGTTCATTCATATTTTAATCACTTTTCCTAATTTTCCTTGGTGTTTCTGGAAATGGCACTTTTACTATCAACAGCCTCCCTGTATCTAATACCTCTCTTATGTCACTACATCTTTTTAGCCCATATGATACTCCAGTCATTTGCTGTAGCAGCCAGTGGACCATAATCTACCTGCAACTTGCCTTTACCCAAAACAGCAATCTCCCCTTTCTGCCACCTCTGTATAGGATTCTTGGTAAAACCATCAACAACTATGATACACGCACAATTCTGGAAGTGCCAAGTGAGTAGTAGTATTCTTGACCAAGGGCAACCCCTGACCAATGTGAGGGACTGAAGACTGAAAGAGATGGATTCTAAGTGACACCTCAGATTATCAATGAGACCATGTCCCAGTGACCCACTTGAGTTATTAGCCAAAAAACACATCCCAGGATTGACTCTGTCTCCTTCTTTGTTCTTGTACACAATAAACTATCTGGATACAAGGGTGGGTCTTAGACTCTGATGTTAAAGCACTTACTATTAGCCTGTCTGTCCATGGGTTTATAATATTTTTTAATACCTGGTAAGATAATTGTTCATATGCTATTTCTTGTTTGAAAACTACCTTGGCTGCTCCCATGAAATTTTCTTTGCCAGATTAACTGTGAAACATTTATGCAATTTCAAAGTCCTCTTAATTTTTCAGATTAGAAATAAATTAGACATCTATCCAATTGCACTTTCCTTCAATTATCAGTTGTGTGGATTGTGTTTCTGTTCTTCTTTAAGACCCAATATCCTCTTTTCTAAATTAAGCAAAATAATTCTTTCATCACTGGGTTGATATGAATAGTAATTGGTATACACATATATTAATCATTATACAATGGTTGGCTCTGTAGTACTACTTAAACATTCAATCAGTGTATTGTATATGCGTTGGCATGAATTACATATCTATATTAATGAGTCTCCTAATCTATAAAGGTAGCATACTATTTCATTAGTGAAAGGATACTTTATAGTCTATTGTAAAATCTAGTATTTTTCTTCTTATTGGTTCTACATTTTTCCCTAAATTTTTTCTAAGATTTTAAAACTATTTCAATGGCAATTTTGAATAAGCTCACTTTAATTTCATTTTCAAACTAATTAAAAATAATAGTCTATGTTAATTAGAAGCTTGCATAGGAGGTATGGTGCTGAATGTTTTATATTTGCTATATCAATTATTATTACAACACTTGTTGAGATGGAAACTATGATTAGCTCCATTTCACAAATAAAGAAACAGACACAGAAAAGTTGAGTGTATTCACACAGCTAGTAAGTGACTGACCCAAATTTAATTCAAGGCTAATGTTGATTTTAAGAAAGCAATACATCACTCTACATTGTTTTTGTAGCTAGCCACCAACAACTTACACTCATTACTTATAATTATTATTGTTGGTTCTTTTGTTTTCTTAGATAATCATATGAATTTCAACTATTAATAATGTTGCTTCTACATTTTTTAATATTTATCTTACCAACGTTTATTTGAACAAATAGAGCTTTGATATATTAAAAGCAATAAATTTTTTAACTCATAATTTACGTCGTTAACAAAAATAAGAGACAAGTGCTTTGGGGACAGAGTGCCCTTCACATTTCCAAATCTAAAATATTTTGCTAAATTTGTTTGCCAAATCCAGAACACCTAGGGGGTCCCCCCAATTTCTTTTAAAAATAGGCTACTGCTACCAACCATATAATTGACTCAACCTCATCTTGTGGACATTTTCGGGTGCTTGGCTGGTAAAGGCAAACGCTGAGGCCCTCCAGAGCACATGGCAGGGAAGGTGTTTCGGATTCAGGCTAACCACCGTTCCCACCCAGGACACCACACTTGGCCCATAGTTTCTTTTCTAGACGCCTTCCATAAACCAAAACACAGGCGTCTGGAGTCCAAGCTCTGAGTGAGCAGTTTAATTTTTAAAGGGCACATGACTAAGAGGTGACTTAAATGTTCCAATAAGCCCTTCAGCTTCTTTTTGCTTCAGATTCATAGGTTGGGACATGGAAATTGAGTCCCTGCATGGTGGCCACTCCTTCAAATGCACCCTAATTCACAAGACCCAAAGCGTATAGGCCTATCTTTACACTGTTAGTGTTTGACCTCCTATGAGCCAGGGAGTGCAGAGAATGGCACCTAGATGTCACAGAGGAGCAGATCTGACCTCAAAGCTAAACCAGAGGACAGAGAGAACTGACATCAGCACGAGAAGGCTCCAACACATCAAGGCCATTCTATGGTTGTTCCAATGAATGGTTGCCCCATGTGATTACATTTGTGCTGATTAATTAGACCAAGACACCAGAATCCTTGTTACACACTTTCAAGGTGTTTTGGTATATTTCCTTAAAGACCTTTTCAAACTTGTGTGATAGACGTTTCCACAATGTTGAGATGGCTAAATGAGTTTTTGTAGAGTTTCTGAATTAGAAAAAATGTGTTGTTTTTTTCATTCCCTCTAAACTTTGTGCAGATACACAGACAAGAACAGTATTATGAAAACCTTGTTCTATTAAAAAAAAAAAGAATGTATATATATATATATATATGTAATATACTGCCTATTTTACATTGAGCACCTATGAAGTGACATAAGGTTTATATATCTGACTATTCCTAATATTTACAACAATCCACTTACCTGATTTAAAAAACAAACAAAACAAACAAAAAAAACTCTATCTTACAAATGAGGAAATGGAAGCACAATAAGGTTCACATAATAATATAACATATATATGTTATATATGATATATTGTACATATTATGTATGATATGGGAAAATGCCATAATACTATAATAGCCAGTTTGTCATTTATTAGTCTCATAATAAACAATGTATAAAATTGGCCTGTGTGTCTACTTTCCCCCTATGATAGAAGAATCTATGATTTGTAAACAAATGTACATAAAAAGAGAGCATTTTCATTATATATTAAAAAAGCAATATTGGAACAAAACCCTTTCCAAGACTGGGAAATGTATTTAAGTAACAGTAGATGATCTGACCCCCAAATTAGGTGTAGTGATGAAATATAGTGATGTGAGCTCTCTTTTGAAAGATAGGGGTACTTGGAGAAATCAGCAAACACAGAATGACAGCGTCAGGAAGACCAGGAAGGTCCCGGTCAGGGAGCAGGGAGGCTGTGCGAAGAACTGAAGAGTTGAAGTGCACACACAGGAGACAGATGAAATACATGCAGCCATGCGATTTTACAAGAGAAATGATTTCTCAAAGAAACAAAATGTAGAAGTGGCTAGTAGGCTTGGTTTAAGAAATAGCAGAAGGCCCAAATTAACTAGCATTTCACGAGCTCTTTAAGTGTAGTGACTCAATAAATGACTTGTTTTAAACACAGGGACGTTCAATTAACCCGACTGGGGACATTGACAGTTAAAGAACCACTCATCTTAGAAGGGGTATTTCCCACCGGCTTCTGGATGCGGCCCTCAATTGTTAGCGCGAGGACACACATGTGCTTCTGTGTGGCGTATATAGCCACGTACACGCATAGACACACACCCTGAGCATTCCATTGCTGTGCTTTCAACAACGGACCATGGATTGGAACTCCCCTAAGGGGATGAAAGCGAACTCATTGCCAAGAAGAAGGACGCAGCGGGTATAAGAGACGCGAAGTGTCCACCCTGCGTCCCTCCTGCCCCCCTGCTTCTGCGGTTTCTGTCTCCCCGGGCCTTTCCCGCAGAACCTCGGTTACCTGCGGAAATGGCCAGGCTCCACTCAGAGCACCAGGCCGCCTCCCGGAGCCCCGGTGTAGCCGAGTGGAGCCGGAGGCTTGATCCCCTAGTCCCCATGCACAGCCTTCCTTTCACCACCTTGCGTTTATACAAAGACTGGCTTATCCCATTTTTCCCCCCTCCTGTTGCCTTTGCAATGAAAAGCTCTCCACGCGCAGCCTAATAAAGTTCTCCGCCTGCCCCACCCCCAGCCCCCAAATCCCTGCCAAAAAAAAGAGAGGGAGCCTTAAACCTGGAACTCATTTAGCTAAAGGGACTTTAGTTAACAAGAAAGTTACCCATCATGAACTGCAGGTAACACCTCCCGTGATCCTAAATCCATTACCTGGAGACTTAGCCCAGGCTGAGTTTAATTTTATGAACTGTGAGGTTGCAATGTTGAAAGTCTGCAAATTGGACATAAATTGGACGCAAAAGGCGGGGGAGCCAAGTGATTTTCTTACTAATGGTGTAGCAGGCTTTGGCTCGCAGGAGAGAGCCCGGCAATCTGCAGCAGAAACAAGGATGAGTGCCTGTCTGTGCCTCTCTCAAGCCAGGGTCCCACAGCCCCCCATCCCCAAAAACACTCCCCAAACCAAAACGGTTGGACTGTGACGCAAGCAGTGTCACCCTAGGACAGCCTGGGATGGTACCACATGAATTGCTCATGATCACAATGAAGCGCTTGACCAAAAAGTGTGCGCGCGCACACACACACTCACCACCCTATTCTGAGACCATTAAAAGAAAATAAGTATTTTTCCTAGTCCTTGACCCTTACTGTCAACAATATCCTCTCGTGTGTTTTGACTGGCTCACTTCTCATCTGCCCCCCTTGACACTCTTCCACAATTCTGTTCCAGAGACAACAGCTGATGTCATTGTTTTCCGGGTTTTAAGGAACAGAAAGACTACCTTAATATTAGCGGTATCTCCTCTCAATGAATGAAGCACTTCTTGATATGTACTTTGTCCGTTGATTTATTCCTGTATTTTTACTTCCTGAAGGATCCCAGGATGATTAAACTCTGGGTCATAACCCAAGTGGAAGGCCAGGTATAAGAAATTCTGTAGTAGGGATGGAAGATGAAAATACAGAGGAGGGAAGATTAAAGGCAACTGGGGATTGAAAAAACAGTGTGGAAGGGTGGCCATTGAAATTGAATTGTAAAGGGACAGGGCTGTGGTGTCCTGGGCTGGGGTTCAATGAGGTGAGGAGAGACCCAGGGAGGCCATCCTTGGGCCCCCCTGTAGAGCCAACCCTACACAGGGCCATGCCCTGGGGACTGACCACATGCATTCGTTCATGAGCAAGCATATGTGAGATGCTCCCCCAAGACTCTGAGAAAGACGTGAGAAGGTGTAGATGCAGCTGAGGTGCTGAGTGAGTGTGTGGAGGGAAAGAGGTGGGAGATTTATACTTTAAAAGCCACATAATATTTAAATCCTATGGGAAAATTCAGAAAATGCTAACTAACATTGAAGTACTTGCATCGTGACCCAGATGAAAGAGATGTTAACATGTTGTCATATCTGCTTGGGATCCCAATTGTTTTCTATTTAAGAAAAAACAAAACATTGGCGATGGATCTCTTTTCCCTTCTGCTTCCCCATAGGTGGTGACCATCAGAGCGTGGATATACGTGAATCTGTATAGTATAATCATTGCTTTTAGTTGCCTCCGCCTTAGCTCTGACAGCCCTGCTTCGGAAGAAAGCTATCCTGCTCTACCCGGATCACTGCAGGTGTTTTTACCCATACACTGCAATGTATTCAGTCCCTGCACCATCCGTGTGGACCACAGAGAAAGGAGGGCAAGTAAATTTTACCCTTGTGTGTCACCTGCAGTTTGCAGCTACCAAGTAATGATTATTTTGCTCTTACAGGGTTTGCAGTAAACCATTCCCTGTAGCTTTAGCCCCACCGCTTTCCTCTGGATGAAGATTTTCACTCCCGCAGAATGATCCTAGGCTCCCAGCCGAACTCAGAATCATCTCTCACCTCTGACAACTCAGGTTTTGTTCCTGATCAGCGTTAGTTCTTAATGCTCTTTTCCCCTCGCGATGAGTTTCTCCCAAGGCTTCCTGAGCCCTCCTACAGAAAAATATCTTGCTATACATAACTGTCCATCAGCTTAAAAGACATGCCCAGACATGGTTTTAGGCTCAAGTTGGGTTCTCTACCCCACTAGGAATTTTATTCTGGCAGGAGAATATGGGACAGGCTGTAACCAGGAAGAGGCTAGAGTCAGGAAGAGCAGTGGAGAAAGTAATTGTAAGCATAACATACAGGCAAACTTTCCCCACTTAATCGTTTACAGTACTATCGTGGATGCTCTACAGAATCTACGAGGCGGTCCTGAAAGTATCCAGCCATGTAAGCATTCTCATTATATTGACAATGGCTGGATTTTTTCAGTACACCTCAAAATGTATATATAGGCAGCCTCCCTGCAAGAAATACTGGAGTGGTGTTTTCTCTAGTTCTTCAAATCTTAAAATCAAGGTATTGAAAAATTGAGTCTTCATCTAAGTACCTAACCCTTAACCTGACGTTATAGCCCTAAAACAAAATTCTCAGGAAGACAGAAGAGAGAATGAGAAGGGGAAAGAAAGAGTTAGACGCTAGGTGGTTAGTTTTTAAACTTTCACTGAGTATTACCTCTAAATATGACTTTACTTATTTAATGCACTTATTTCTTTATTCTCCCCAAAACGACTCTTTATATAAAAAAAACCAGCTGAGCAAAATCAAACAAACAAATAAAAACAGCCATGGAATGTTTAGGGTCACTGATTAGGCCACCTTTTCTTATCATTTATTAAAATCTTCTGTCCTCAAAGCAAAATGCCTATTAATCTCATGGAGGGAGACTTGGTCTTAAATGGTTATTGGCATGATACAAAGGATAATAAAACAAGGTGAGAAATAAGCAGCATTTCAATATTGCCTCGCAGTAGATAAATAGCGTCATTTGATTAATTCCCATTACTACAAATACTAATGTCTTAGGTGAACATTATTTTTTTCTTCCAATATTAACTACAGATGTGTTAGATTTCTATAGCTTTGTACATTCACAGAATTAGCCTGTTAATTTTAGTAGCCAGAGTATAACAGGAAGAAAAATAAATTAGAATATAGCACAGCATACAGTGGAAAAGACTTGCCTTTTATTAAGTGAGGGGTAAAAACTCCATCTTGGCTAGATGGAGAAATAAGAACTTTTATCCAGAGTATAACTTTTCAAAGATAAAGATGGATTCAATGAGAGTATGTGGTTGGTTCCAGCATTAGGCATATTTATGTGGCTAGTACAGGCCAAATAACTCTAGGCCTTAATTCAGCTAATTGCTATCGAGCAGAATATGAAAGAAGACCTTTTCTAATGCTTTCAATTACTGCCATGACAACCGCTAGAGAAACATTTCAAAACAGTGCCCCCATCTCTTATGCTGCCACGATATTTTAGGGAGGCCCCAGGGCTCTTTCTAATAAGCCCTGCTTTCTCTTTAAACTTGAGGAAAATGGAAGAACTTCATCCACAGGGAATGCGAGTAGCCCTCATTCACTTGTCCCTTTAGTTCCGACATAGCCAAGTCAGTCAGTGAAGGTGAATTCCTGCTGATGTCTTTCCTGTCGGGGACCAGACACCAACATCAACCACACTGCCATTCACTTGAATTCCTTTGTGTCTCAAGTGAAGTTGGAAGCAGTAGCAAAACCAGGATCATGTGACTCTACAGTAGGGGTGCCCGTCCTTTTGGCTTCCCTGGGCCACACTGGAAGAATTGTCTTGGGCCACATATAAAATACACTCACACTAATGACAGCAGATGAGCTCTGGGAAAAAAAAATCGCATCATGTTTTAAGAATTCGTGTTGGGTCGCAGTGAAAGCCGGTTGCCTGAGTTCACTTTTAACTTTATCACAAACATACTCTGCTCATTCTCTCCTCTCTCCCTCACATAATAAAATAGTGTTACTTTCTTATGGAAGGAAATTTTAAGGCATTACAGGTGAGAGGTCAACATGATAAATAATTTAATTAGGCTTCTGAATAAGTGCTGGATCAGTGTCTAAGCAACTGCCAGCTAAAATAATGATAGAAGTGACATTGCGTTGTCTGCTCCCGGGTGTAAGCTGAGTAGCAGCGGCGGCACGGGAAGGCATGTCCCTCTACTTGTTTATTTATTACATTTATTGGCCCTTCTATGGCAGGAAACACCTGAGGGCATAGTTAGGAATGGCTGAATGTGCTTGTGTGGAAGGTACCCTTTTTATCTATCCATCTATTTTCTTTCTGCATCTTACGGGAACATGTAAATACAGGAAAAGCTACCAATCAGCAGTTGTTCTGTTGCTTAAGTTGCATTATGGGATGTTGACGTGTATATCTGTGGGTTTTTCACGACCCTAAAATCAATAGGGTCCTGCTTTCATGAACACAATGTGTATCTGCCTGAATTAAAAGAACTGAAAAAGTAAAAATGGACATATGTAAAAAAAAATGCAAGTTATTTTCCTGATGCCATGCTCTGTTTTCCATTCGTGTATTCTGATCACTGTATGATATGAAGCCGCTGTGCCATTTTTACAGGTGCTACATAGAGATGTGACATTATAGTACACTGGGACAGTACAGTCATGACAGGGCACTCAATGATCTCCTATGAGTGGGACACAACACTACTCAAATGAAGAAAAGCTTGCTCTGAGATTAGATAGTTTTACAAGCAGGATTTGTTATATTCACAGAAACTTCGCAGGGCAGGAGAGGCTTCGTTTGGAGCCAGAAGCCTACCATGTATTCAGTCTTAGTTGGACAGATAACGGGTAATCGGAACTTGAGGTAGAGTTAGAAAGAGGCCCACAGGAGACCTCTAAGCGCACAGTCCTGAAGGCTAGGAATTTACGAGGGAAGTCAAACTCAGTCATAGAGGCTCCCAGAGCACCACGTGGTAGAGGTCTAGATAGTATTCTGATGGCCACTGAGCTTTGGAACATTGTTATATGTCTGTGATGACAGAAGCTCAAACTCTCAAATCTAAGACAAGTCATTCTCATTCCTCTTTGTGAATTTCTACTGTCCAACCTGGTTCTCATTTCTATAGTGTCACCAAGTGATGCAATAGAGAACTTATGATTATTTTCTGAATAAAAAGTAATTACATGATGTAAATATAATTTTGGGGGAAAATGCCTAAAATAGTATTTCAAAGATCAATGCTAACAGTGGCTAGAAACATGCATATGCACATGAGTGCCATTGTGTTCATAATACTTTCTAGTTCTTTTTTTTTTTTTAATTTATTTTTGACAGAGAAAGAGAGAGAGATACAGAGACAGAGAGAGAACTAAACTGGGGGAACTCCCCAGTTCAGCACATGGGCCCACACGGGCCAGGGCCGGGATTCTATCCTCAGTCCCCAGCGCTGCAAAGTGAGCGCTTAACCCACTGAGCCATCCCGGCTTCCCCTCTAGTTCTTAAAAATAAGTCATACTCTAAATTTGTTTCAAAATATCTTTCACATTTATTCTTTGTTATGAGCATTTCCCCCATCACAAAAAGATTTTTCTTCAAAGGTGACTATAGAGATATTCAGCAGTAAGGTATGGAGCACTTTTGCTAGAATGAGTTTGCAAACTTAATTGTTGGACCTCCTATGAATCATTAGATTATTTTTTTAGATTATTTTAATAACTGAAAAATTCTACATATTATGTAACTACCCTCACATTAAATAAAACCCTCCAAAGACCAAAATGAAACAATTTGAGTATTATTCTCTCTATTGAGTTAACTGTGACATCTGTCTCTGTCCTTTTTTCTACCTAGTAGGGCTAGTAATGGACAGTTGACTGTGTGAACTGTCTAGTAGGGCCTGGTTCAAGATTACCACTCTCCTTAGAACATAAGTGAATGTATACAGAGTGCAATGAACAAAGACAAAGAAGATGAGACACTTCGACTTCCCATTCTGTGATGGACAGTACTGTGAATAGAAGACCTTAATATTTTAATTCTCTTCTTGTGAGAAGAGTCCAGGCCAAACTCCTTTCCCCTCAAATACTAGCAATTTACTCTGAACCTTATTTGCTGATTAATTTATTTTGTAGACATTTGAATCCAGCTTGTTTACTTTTTGCCGTGTTTCTTTAGGAGAGACTGAACACAGAAAGGAAAGAAAAAGGGGGAAAATACACATTTGGGTGAGCAGCAGAACGAACACACACTGGATCCTTTGATAGGAGGGAGCAAGGTTTTTTCAGAGCCAAGTCTCCTAGAATTTTGAAAAGAAGAAGAGAAACCCTAAGGCATTTCCGTTTAACTTTTGGTAGCATGTTAATTTTGGGTTTATAATTAATTTAGGACCATTAACATTACATGGAGAAAAATAACAAAATGATCCTACAGCATCTCAATTTTCTTATGGAATCATATCCAAAATAAATGCTGTCCCTTGATACTGTACCATGAAATACATTTCTAAGAAACCCTTGGCGCCTTTTCCCGAAAATTCCAACATCGTCTGCTAAAGAAACTCTTCAATGAAACCACACAGGTACTGCCTCAGAAAGAAAACCAGGGCCCCAGAGAGCTTTTTCCATCCAGTTAGCTGGAGGTATTCACATTTTTCATATGAGCCAGGAGATGTTTGGGATAATATCCATAGCATAGGAGTTTCTTCTAATATTTTAGGCATATTTTTCTAATGGGGCTACATCTTAATCTCTGTCTTTGTCTCGCTCTATTTTCTCTTTGTCTTCTCTCTGTCTGTCTGTCTCATTTTCATCAGTGCCTCTCAAACAACTCTGAAAAAAGATTCCTAGAATCCCAAGCAACAGATTCACTCACATTTCAGGATCTCAGAACATTTATCTAAGTGATTATGATGTCATTTACATAAATTATTTAACAGCAATGTGTCTATTGTTAGTTACTTATTTTGCATGTAGATATGAATTTAAAAAACATACCACTTACAACACGAAGGGATGATGCAGGAAAAGGGTCTAAAGTACATATGAAGAATACAGATAATTTTCCTCCATCTGAAGAAGAAACATGCAGATGTTTGTTAGCAAGAAAAAATTATTTCTCAGGTATATTTACTTTGGTCAGTCAGGGGGAAAACAGAACAGAGCAAAATCCACAAGTCTTCAAGTAATTACATTTTGAAATTTATCAATCATGTGCCATGTTTATAATAATGAATCATGAAAGAAATAATATTGACAACACTATATTCCGATCACTTTTTCTAGATGGTCAGTAGGACCCTGAGGCCCAGACAACTGAGGCCCCGACCCCGGGCCCTGAGTGGCAGGGTCTCCACGCTTTGGAATGGTTTATAAGCATCATCTAGGTGTAATACTCAGATGGGAAACTACCCGAGACCCATTCCAGTTTTCCCCCTTTGAGGCATTTTCTGGTCCTCTATGCAAATGTGGGGTTGAACAGACACAAATATAGAGTCTCCCCAGGTCCTGCGTGTGGGGAGCACTGAATCCAGGAAAAGAGCCTGGATAGTGGACCTCTGGCACCTGGGTCACTGCATGTCACCTCTGTACCAGAACCATTCTTGACAACATTGATATCTGTTCTTTCATTTCTTTAGATTTTACACTGCTTCTTTTTTTTCCTTTAATTTTTACTTTATTGTTTGAGAGAAGGTTAGTGAGAGAGAGAGAGAGTGGAAGGGGGGGGGCAGGGAGGGTCCAGAGCAGTCTCCATAGTTGTACCTCATTAGTTGTGACGTGGTTTCATTCCACACAGGTGGTTATGGGGCGATGTGGGGTGGAATCGAACTGATGGCCTCTGGTATGGTAAGCGAGGACTTTCACCAGTGGTCTATCCCAGTGGTTACCAGTTGCACTGCAGTCCAGCATATGGGGTTGCATGGGCAGGGCCAAGAATTGAACCCTGGACCTCACGATTGTGAGGCAAGTGTTCAACCACTGAGTTATACAGCATCCCTTCATTCATCTAATTCACGTGGTTGTTCACTCACTTGGCATACCCATGACTTGTCATCACCAGCATCTATACCAATTCTAAAATCTTAGCAGCAAACACTGCTGGCTTTGACCATCGATCATCTATTACTTGCCCAGTTCCCTTACTCTGGTTCTCCCACTCTAGCACTGACTGATTCATAAATATCACCAATCCATCTATAGCAATACTTTTCCATTATCCACTGAAAGCTCTTTGCAGCCAAGTCTTTCTTTCTCTTGTTAACCAATCCATATCCCATGATCTGGTACCATAACCAAGCCCTGCATCTATTCTTAAATAGGCCCAGTAATACCTAATGCTACTTGACTCATCAACCACTTACCACTCCTTGAAGTAATACAATTAAAACTTTTTAATTGCTTGTAACCAGTTACCGTATCTAAATTTCTCAGCCTAAAGAGTAGTCTCTACATGATCTTGAACTTGCTTTCCTTTTTGATATCTGCTATCTTCATTATTCCCATGTTCCTTTTGCATATGTCACCGGGCTTCCCTTCTGTGTCCTGTCTGACACGCCTATTTCTGTCTCAGGACTGCCCATGTGCAACCCCTCTGCTTAGGGCACCTTATGCACGGCCTGCAATTTCCTTGGCTGCTTGCTTCTCATCATTGAGGTCCCAAATCATAAGTAACCTCCTTAGGATGTCTTCCCTGACCACCTTAGCTACAATGGACACCTAATCTCCATCTCATTACCCTGTTGCTGTGGTTTTTTGGGTGGTACTTATCAATAGCTATAAATATCTTAGGCATGTTGTGGTCATTTTTACTATCTCTTCTAAATCCAACTAGAATGCAAGTTGTTAGAACGCCTGTTCACCATTGTATCACAAAAACCTAGTAAGTGAATTGCCATTTTGATTGTTTTAAAAACTCATTGTATTTGTTCACTGCACTAGCTCCATCTACCTCCATGAGATACAAACTGCTAAGCACCCTTAAAATTACAGCAAACCCTAATGAACTCTCATCAGTTGATAATAGACAAATAGTGATGAACAAAGCGACCCACTGCCTCGGACCACTTTTGTTCCATGAACACAGGACACCTCTACATCACAGGGCAGGCGGTGCCAGGGCAGGCCTGGGGACAGGCTAGTCACGTCCAGCCAAGGTACCTGACTTTCCTCCATTCACTGCCCAGCCACGATGACAATGTGTATCAACAGACGTACACCTTTGGGGTTTCTGGAAAGACACGGCATCATATGAAAGACTCCTCTGTCCCTCCTTTTTTGAGTGTCAATCTTTAATGTAGAAGAAAAGAAAATCCCAGCTCTCTCATTTGGCTGTATTAAAATTTATGGGACAGGCTGGTTTCTAGGCTGCTGCCCCTGCCGGGCACCATGCTGATGATGTATGACTGCGACATGTCACCAGCATAGCCAGGCTCTGATGATCCATTGCAGCAACAAGTCATTTGTCATACATCACTGCCTCGGCAGCTGCCCCCATTCTGGCCTCTCCTGTACAGGCCAGCAGGGCATCCTGGTGAAAAAGCAAGCTCCGTGTTTCCATTGCTCTCCCATGAGCCCCACGGTCACCATGCGTTCTTACTGTTAGTGGGAGTAAGGAAAGAGCTTGTAGTAGCTAACTCTACTGGCATGTTTTAGGACTGCTAATGGTAAAGGGTTCAGATATGCTTATGCCATCAGCCACTAGCAAACAGCTACAGGAAGGTGCTTTGTGCTTTCTGAATGTCACGCTAAGACAAAAGCACTAGAGAATAGTGGTGTAGCTTTCATTCCTCAACAGCCATTCTTCCAAGGGTTATGTGCATTAACTAATTTAACCTCCTAACAGCCCCAGCAGGAAGATATGACTAGCATCACCTGTTTTACAGATGAGGAAAACGCGATCTGTTTGCTCACTAACACCCAGCTAAGGAAGTAGAAGATACAGGATAGACCAAGGCAGCCTAGATCTGAAACCTTTGTTCTCAACGTGATGTCATTGTGCATATGTTTTCATATACCATCCTTGTGGTTCTTCAGATAGCCTCATTTTGAAACCACTTTCCAAGACTAAATAAACACATAGATGTGATGCAGGCATTTTATTCAGTTTTTATAATTTACTTTTTTACTAATAATTATTATCATTGAGGATGACGATATTTAACAATTGCCTGTTAGATTCTAGGCTTGGTACTAGGTGTTTGTTTACATTATGTAGGTCTCCCAGCCTTGCAAGATATTGTCTTATATTCTTTTGTTTTTTTAAGAGATGGCTAGAAAAGTACACGGAAAGTTTATCAAAGGTTATTTTTCAAAGAAGACACTTGAAAGGAGAATAGAGAGGGAAGACCAGATCAGGGACAGCTATGCATTGAAAAAAAAAAAATGAATAGATGACTGAAAACAATTTCTACAGACTAGCTGAAATGTCATTTGTTTACATTTTAAGTAAATCAGCTTAGTTACAATCTATTCAATTGTCACTAAAACAAAATCTGTAGAGTATATCTGCTATTTTGTTCCAACTGAAAATTAAGGTTGTATAGGATACAAATTATTTTTCATACATTCACATTGTTTACAATTCTTAGCACCCAATTATGACAAATGGATCCATGAAAAAAAATGACAACCTGGACTTAATTAAAGTTAACAACTTCTGCCCTGTGAAACACAGTATTATGAGAATGAAGATAAACCACAGATAGACATATTTGTAAAACACATATGTAATAAAGCACATATATTCAAAATATCCAAAGTGCTCCTAACCTCAACCATAAGAAAATAAGCAACCCAATTAAAAAATTGGCTGATAATCCAAACAGATATCTCACCAAAGATAGAAATAGATGGAAAATAACTATATGAAAATATATGCAGCATCATTTGTCACTAGGAAAATGCAAATTAAAATAACAATGAGATGTCACTACATACATTAGAATAGAAAAAAACTTAAACAAATGATGATACCAATATTGGTGAGGATGAAGAATAACAGAAATTCTCATTTATTGCTGGTTGGGATTCAAATTGGTACAGCCACTTTGCACGATGATTTGGCAGTTTCTTATAAAGCTAAACAAAGAACCCACAGCCCTTCGCTCATGCTTCTAGGTCATTACTCAACTCATTTCAAGCTTATGTCCACACAAAACAAGCACATGCATGTTTATAGCAAATTTCTTTATAACTGTAAAAAAGTAGAAACAACCCTTCAATAAGTGCATGGATAAACTGCGGTACATCCATAAAAAGGAACACTATTCAGTAATGGAAGGAAGTGGCTATTGAGTTATACAAAGACAAAACTGATTTTCAGTGCATACTGCTAAGTGAAAAAAGATGGTCTATAAAGACTACACATTGCATGTTTGCTTTTCTATGACATTCTGGAACTAGAAAGACAATAAACAGATCAGTAGTTGTTAAGGGCTGGCTGTGAGCGCTGAAGCACAGAAGACTTCGTAGGGCAGTGAGCCTCGGCATAATACTACAATAATGACTGCATGACACTAAGCATTTGTCAAAATCCATAGAACTTTTCAGCACAAAGAATGGTCCTTAACAAATCATGTAGGAGACTAGGGGGTTTTAGGATGTAGCCAAACTGTATGATAAATCTATGAAGCAACCTTACTCAAGGAGATAGAAGAAAAAAAGTACTGCTCTAACTTCAGAAATGAGTTAAATCTGAAAGACAAATGGCAAAAATGTTCTAAAACAGCGCATCTCAGTTGATAGCACTGGATAATATGACAAAGTATAAAGGTAATACCCATGAGTGCACACTGATAGAAATAAATTATTGAACACATAAGTGCAGACTAGCTAATCTCCCACGCAGAAGAATTCTAAATAATTTACATAGCTATTCTGCCCTCAAGGAAATGAGGAATAACTCCCACTCCTTACGTGTGAGCTAGTCATATTGACATTCATCCAAAGAGTACAGAATGAAGATTGAAAAAAGAGTAACTGCACCATGAACAAACCTGTCAAACACCCGCTCACCTGAAAGACTAAGGTTAAGATGAACAGTGAGACGTTACAGTGACAGAATGTACACTTGAGATGATCAGAGGCAAATGGTACTTCCAGGAACTTTCTGCCCAAATCCTATCTCTAGTCTAAAACACACACACACACACACACACACAGCAACAACAACAAAAAACAAACAAACCAAACTTTAGAGAAATACCAGTTGAGGGACATTCTATAAAATGCTGACCTGTCTTTAAACCATTGAGGTAATCAAAAACAAGGAAAGTCTGAGAAATGGCCACAGCACAGAAAGGTCATGACAACTAAATGCAGGCAGTGGTGTGCTGGATGGAATCATGGAACAAGAAGGACATTACTGGGGAAAGCCGGGACGGCTCAGCGGGTTGAGCGCTCGCTTTGAGGCCATGAGGACCGAGGATCGAATCCCGGCTCCGGCCCAGGCAGGACCCACGTGCTGAGCTGGGGAGTTCCCACAGTTCGGTTCTCTAACTGTCTCTGTCTCTGTCTCTCTCTATCTGTCAAAAGTAAAATAGAAATAACTATGCATTGAAGACAA